>JAHFWJ010000455.1:1800000-2061489 GCA_028555115.1 Himalopsyche japonica | reverse complement strand
AAAATCTTGCGATCGATGCTGATCTGGCTATACGATCGAATATGGCCATTAAATATGAATGCTCAACTATTCTAAAAAAGGAATCTCGAAATATTGTAAATACTAGTAAATTTGAAACGCGTATCGTAAAGTCTATCAAAACAAAATTAAATTCTAATAACTTAATAATTTCAAAAGCTGATAAAGGTAACACTACTGTTATCATGGATAGAGGTGTTTACGATGAAAATATGGAGGATGTCTTGTCGGGTCCAGCGTTTATTCAATTAAAACGTGATCCAACTGCATCTAGTTCTGAATCCGTAAAAACAGTTATCGATGAAGCAAATACGTGTTTTCCTACAGAGCCTTTTAAAAAAAGGCAAAAACAAATGAACCCACAGTGCCCTAGACTGTATGGGTTACCAAAAATTCATAAACAAAGTATGCTCTTAAGGCCAGTAGTTTCCTTTAATGCTGTACCGTCGTATAAATTAGCAGGGATTGCTAATTCCTTGTTCAAACATAAGTTGGGATTCACCCCCAAATTCGGGATTAAAAACTCAATTCAATTAGTAGAAAAAATTAAAGATTTATCAGTACCTTTGAACGCGAAGATAGTTTCATTTGATGTAGTGAGCCTATTTACTAGTGTGCCTATATCTGACCTAAAGTCAGCGATTGTTGATTTCATAGATATGAAAAATCTTAATCCCCGGTTGGCTACAGATGTAAAATCAATCATTAACTGGTGCATAGATCAAAATTATTTTAAATTTAAAGATAAATTTTATAAACAGTTGGATGGTTTGGCAATGGGTAGTCCATTGTCACCAATTTTAGCTGATTTTTTCATGAATTTGATTGAATCAAAAATTTCAAAATTAGATTTTTTTAAAAATATCATCTATTGGTATAGATATGTAGATGATATTTTAGTACTTTGGGGAGGTACTGAAAGGCAACTGCATACTTTTTTGAATAATATGAATAAGATTCATAGTTCAATTCAATTCACAATGGAATTGGGTATGCATAAAATAAACTTTTTAGATTTAACTGTTGAACTAATTAATAATCGTCATAGTTTCAGTATTTACAGAAAAGAGACTTTTAGTGACAATATCATAAGTAGCTCGTCTAGACACCACATTTCACATAAGTTGTCAACTTTTCATTCCTTTATTCATCGCTTGTTGACAATTCCTATGACAGAATCAAATTTCAATTTAGAATTAAACACCATTAAACAGATCGCACTTAACAATGGATACGATGCAAAGTTGATTGATCGACTTGTCTTTAAAAAAACTAAAAAAATTAGCTTTATTAAATGTAACCTCGAGCTTGATGATTGATGTTCCCCCCGTTGAAAAACGTTGGGTAAAACTAAGTTATTTAGGCCGAGTTTCTGAAAACATATCCAAGAAGTTAGACAAAAAACTTTTTAATGTAACTTTTTATAACAATCATAATCTTAGTCGAATGTTAGTTAACACGAAAGACAAAATTAATATTTAAAGCCAAAGTGGTATTTATCTTCTAAAATGTGATTCCTGTGAGGCTAGGTATATTGGTCAAACAGGAAGATCCTTTCATACTAGATTTAAGGAACATTTAGCTTGTGCCAAAAAAGGCGATGAGATTTCTACTTTTGGAAACCATTTGTTTCAAAATAAACATTCACGTGATTTTACTATAAACTACAAAATCCTGCATTTCAATAACAAATCACTGAAATTAGATAAAAAAGAAATCCTTGAAATTAATCGATATAAATTTTTGCCTAATTCGAACCTTATAAATGAACAAACTACTTTTGCGTCGTCACCATTGTTATACTCATTAAATTAGATTAATAAATATATATTAAATATATATTTCAAATAAATATTTTTTTTTTTTTTGAAAATGATATTGCCTCCTTTTACTTAAATTTCTTTACAGAAAATATTGGAACGCCCCTGACTGACCATATCTTCCCATCTCATGGATTCATCTTTAATTGACTATCATTAAAATTCTCTTATATTAATTTATTTTGTTCCATTAAGTAGTAAGTGTGGGTTATTTTCGTCATTAAAATTTCCCACTCCTTACTTCCTTATTGATTGTTCAGAGCTCCTAATAGATTATTGATTTACCATAATTGTAATTGTAATTCTTAATAAGTGATTGTGAACATTTAATTTTATACTAATTTACTGTTTTTGTATCAATATTGTATGATTTTATGTAAATTGTTTCCTCGTTCTTGTACCCATGGTTTTGTACACCTGCAACCATTAACTCAAATTAATTTTTTGTTTTGTATAAATAGACTTGTTTGTAAATTGTATTCTATCAGTTGATAATGCTCGCGATGAGCGAACCGGTCCTGATCAAAAAATATATTGTGGAAATAAGTACTAAAAAATGTGTTTTTATTATTTAAAAAAAAAAAATATATATATTAATTCTTAATACGTACAGAAAACCGAAAAAAGGTTCCATTAAAATGAAGATCGTAAAGCTGTTAAGCTTTCTTAATCTTGGTTGTGTGGAAAAGCCTACAAATGTAGTAGATATGGAATAATTCATAAATTATTATTAAAATTCACATGTTTTAAACTAATGTTCACCGAAGAGAGATGGCGTTAGCTGTAATCGTAACCCTTATTGATCAAGCCAACTTAAACTGAATATTTCATCAATACTTTGTCTGTCCTTCTCAACTCATTGTCTTAAAAAAGAGTTTTGCTAATATAAAGAAAGAATTGGCTTAAAAAATTTGAACCCTTTTTTAAATGGAATTACTTTTTCACAATTTATAAAATATACATCGCAAGATTACTGAAATTATTTGCCCACTCTTTGTCAAGTTAAATAATAACTTCAATACAAGGTTAGGCTGTTTCCAAAATATTTGTTTCAAAAGCTCTTTGTTCGGAAATGTTTTCCTATGTTCAGTTTGATTAATTTTATAAGTTTAAGAAGAAAAAACAAAGACATTTGTATTGTTAAAGTTGGAGCTTTTAAAGTATTGTTTCTTATGACAAATAAGAGTGTAACGAGTTATTTATGCTCCGTATAAATTTGTTCGATGAAAATTCTGCTAGGCAAATTCGTTATTATTTTAATTTTGCTCAAATTCTATGGAAAAAAAAGAAAAGTTTTTTATGTGAATCATAATTTCATTTTTTTTCAACATTCAGCATTCTATTTTTGTCGTTAACACTTTGTACAAAAATGCGATTGAAAATATTATACAACAAAATGAAAGAAAATTCATTGGCATTTTTAAGTAAATTTAATCTTCATCTTTTTAAATATAGATCAGAAATACTAAATACACTTGTTCACTTTCTTCATTATCAAACTTCAATATTCTCTATAAATTCTCTAAAAATATTGTCGGCTAATAAAAAATACAAACAATATCAACAGTCCTAAACTATTGTTTTTACATTTTGGGCATGAACACGCTAGGCGGGTCCTGAGCACATAGTGGATATACGTATGGACACGCTAGGCGTGTGATTAGCACGGAATGAGTTAAATAAGCAAACTCAGGCAACTGACTATAATACTTTAAAAATGGTATTCGTCTAAGCTCACTCTCTTCCACGTGGAATATATCGACATATGAGGCAAAACTATCGAACATTGTTGATGCTCTTACCATTGACATCTTTATTAAGCAGACTTTCTCTTCACTTTAAAAGAACAAACAATTCATGTCCACGACTTTATAAGAAATATCTGTTACATGCATTTTGATATTATCAAGGATGGTAGAAAATTCATTTGGCCTCGTACAAGTCGAAAAACATACTTAGTTAGGTACATTTATTTTTGAGTCTTCAAACTGTAATATTAAATGTGAGCATGCCTTAAATAAAGTCAGATGAACAAATCAATGGTTAAAATAAAATTTGACTTCAAACACATATACGTTATTTAAATAATTCAAAATAATATATTTTTTCATTCTAGAAATTCAATCATTTGACAAAATATCTCAAATATTAAAAAACAAAATGTGATTCTCTTAGAAAGGTTATGAAGGTAAAACAATATAATAAATTTGGTGCTAATTTATAAACAAAATAATAGTTTCAGCAAGAATATTATATATTTTTTTTGGAAAATTATCTTATCTGAATGAGACATAATTTTAATTGAATATGTATACTGTACAAGCCGCAAATTTATCGTAGATCTGTCATATTGACTGGTCCATCATATAACTCATATTTGCACTCGACCCCAATACCCGTGGCGATGTGTAACACACCCGCAACATTTCGACCACTCGACCAGCCCGGCCCATTCGTCTGGGTACGCTTGGCGAAACCTGTCCTGTGCAGATTTTACCGACAGCTGTGATTCCCAAATATAATATTAGGCGCCGTGCAAAAATTGCATAAATGCGCTCTTACTATTTACTCATTTAAAAACTTCTAGTGATAAGATCGTCAGTGGCAGTAACACAAAAAAACCTAATTTGAATTGTTACAACATTGTACGATTCCACATGTGTTGTCATAACAATCCGGGTTTCGCCTTTCGGCAGCTTCAGGCATACTATCACACGGATGCCTGAAGATGCCGAAACCCGGGTCGTTAGTGACAAAACATATGGAATCGTTCATAGTTGTAACAAATTGCAGCAAATTGACATTTTTTTATAATATCAAAGCAATTTATTTTCTCACACGGTGAAAAAATAGCAATGTATTTTAGTTCTACAAAATTATATTTAACAAATATAGTTGATAGCCATTTCGGCTCACGCCATCGTCAGAACTATGCCTAAAATAACATTTGCTTATCTATATATAGCTGTGCAGAAAAGGTACACATCATCTCCTCTCTCCTTTACCAACGGCCTAGCTTGTTATTTAAACACAATGACACTAAATTTTCAAAATTCGAAATGAAACAATAGGTGTCTATGACAATAAGATTATGTGTGGGACGGAAGTGGTCCTTCAGGAGCAAATTAGACCACCCCTTTGTGCAACGGCTTGACAAGTGGCGATATTATTATGTTAGTTTGATCGTTAAGAATCCTTTGTGATAATTGGTGTCTATTGATCTCCAGCTGTTCCAAAGCCGTCATTCTCCGACCCTTACTACAAAGATGCAAACATTTAGGGGCTGAGTTTGAATTTATAGTATGTGATTCATTAATAACGTGATTAGCGAATTGTGAATCTGTTTTTTTATTGTTGAATGATCTTACATGTTCCTTAGCTCGAGTAGATATACTTCTACCTGTCTGTCCGATATAAACGGATAAACATGAGCCACAGGACATTTTATAAATACCGCTTCTGTCCAGTTTATTGATTTTATCTTTGCTATTTTTAAGATGTCTGCCTAAGTTATTGTTGACCTTGAAAGCTACGTTTATTGAGTTTTTAATCTTCCGATGAATTTTTTCGCTAATGCTACCTAGGTAGTTAATAGATTTATAGAAGCGGTTATCTTGTATTGGGTTCGGGTAAATGAGTTTTCTAGCTAGATTTAATTGTTTTTTATATAATAAATTATTTATCGTTGTTATCTCATAACCATTATTACGGGCTATGCATTTAATAGTTTGCAGTTCTTTGTCGTAATCTGCCTGGCTCATAGGTACAGTTACTAGCCTATGGACCATGGAGTTATAAGCCGCAAGCTTATGATTCCATGAGTGGAGGGACTTTGCGTGAATTGTGGTATCACAAAAGGTAGGTTTTCTAAAATTTTAAAAGTGTGTCTGTTTTTAACTCTGCTAATAGTTAAGTCCAGGAAATTGATGGAGCTGTCTACCTCTATCTCTAGTGTGAATTTAATATTACTATGTATAGAGTTAGCTTTCTGTAGAAATTTTTCTAGTTGTCTATCTGTGCCTTGCCATTCCTGTTCCATTAACATTCCTGTTAAGGAATGCTTGGGAACGCTACATGACATATTAGAAATATCTAAGGTACATCCATTTGAATCTGAAGAGATTTACTCTTTAATTCAAGTGTGTATTGAAACGAATTAGTTGTCATAGACACCTATTGTTTCATTTAGAATTTTGAAAATTTAGTGTCATTGTGTTTAAATAACAAGCTAGGCCGTTGGTAAAGGAGAGAGGAGATGTTGTGTACCTTTTCTGCACAGCTATATATAGATAAGCAAATGTTAGTTTAAGCATAGTTCTGACGATGGCGTGAGCCGAAATGGCTATCAACTATATTTGTTAAAAATAATTTTGTAGAACTAAAATACATTGCTATTTTTTCACCGTGTTATAATGGAGTTCTACGAAGTGAATGCCAATTCAATCAATAAATTTATTTTCTAATATCATATACAGTGAAACCTCGATTCTACGTTTTAAAAGAAGAACCGATAAAAATAAATAATGCGAGAACGTCGAAAGAGTCTCACTGTTTAGGCTATATATCGCTATTTATATACATTTTAATTAGCCTGTATGTTACACACTGCACAACATTGCGTTGCGCAGACGTGAGTGTGTGTGCTCAAATTATCCGTCTTACAGTACAAGTTATAGATTTATAAGAGAGTTTAATAAACAACGCCTCTGTGTGAGTAGACAAATAACGTCAAAATTGAATGGAAAAAATAGTATACAAAAAAAATAATATTTGGATTGAGACAGTATTTCAGTATATAATGTTATCTTTTGTGAGTGTATTTTAAACAAACTTTGTAAGAATTTAATTGAAACAAATATCAAAAATAACCTTACACTCACTAAAAGGTTAAAGTAAGTCATCACCAAAAATAGGCAGTTTACCTTATAAATGGTTCGACTTTAAACCAAATGTAAACTGAGTCAAAAGTTTGGGAATAAACAAATAATTCCATAAACAATACAAGTTGGATGAGTCATAAATGACAGAAACAGCGGTCGGCAAACATGCCCTCCGCACATCAAAATTAATTATTGTTGCCAAGCGTCACACATTATCAAACAATAAAAAAATAGTGGTTGGCGTTTTAGCAAGTCCAACAAACCCGTGTTGGACTTGTTCAAACATTGCCGTTACCAATGTAAGCAATATGGACAATTATTTGAATAATTGAATAAAAAATATTTAATGAAATCAGATATTACGATTGACTGACTAGAACACAAATTACAAACAAGGCTATTTATACAAAATTTTGATTTAATTATTAGAGCATTTACTTGTGATTTTTTTAAAACTATTTTATTTCATTTAGACATAGTGTAGGATGGCCTGCATTTTTTTCTCATTTCTGTTAATCATTGGCTCAAAGTTTTGTTTGTTATGTTGTATTAGATTTCTTTATAATGCTCGCGATGGGCGAAACCGGCCCTGATCGTACAATTTATCGTGGAAACGATTTAAACGGAAATTTATCGTAGTTCAGAAATAAGTGTATTTGTTATTATAAAAATCATGCACACTAACATGACGCGCCATTTCAAACAAAATCATTTATTGTGAACTTGTGACTAATCAGTTTATATTATATAATTTAAAAAAAAAATAAAAAAAACGTTTTTTTTGAACACATTTCCACAATATCTTTTATGATCAAGGCCAGTTTTGCTCATAGCGAGCAGTATTAGCTGAGGACAAAATGTACTAAAAAACGTGTTTTTATTATTTAAAAAGTCATGCCTTCCCATCAAGATTGTGAACACATTAAAAGTGTTATATTTTAAATGAAACAGTAAAAATATGATTAGAGCTTGTAAACAACTAAAATATATGTCGATTTTTTTTTTATTTATTTCACTCATTTTTCAACATTTTATAGGATTGATTGGACTGGTTTAAATCGTTAAAATATACGTGCTTGTGAATGTAAGTTCGTTAGCTTTCCTGAAAGACAACACAATTACTGCATAATTACAGTGTTACAACTCAAACGCGTTTTTAAATACTCAATAATTTTTAGAGTATAAAAATTTAATACGACTTCACAATTTTTCATTTCATTAAAAGGGTTCCTGGTAGTTTTCTAGAAAGCCTTAGAATCACAGATAGGTTAAAATTATTCATATATTTCATTTTCCACTTGAATAATTATATGGAAATGAGCTTTAACCCATTGAATATTAACTTTTCTGAATGAATAAACTATGCGTATGAAACAATTTGTATGGAACAATTTGCCGTAGTCTGACGAATATATTAAATAAAGTCAAACAAACGTTATATCAATATGGTTATCTAAAGTTATACAATGAAGGTTACAGATTGGGAGTACAATATTTTCTATCTAAACCGCTGTGGAACAAATATGGATTTCATTTAATGTAAGCCTTAAACAATTATTCATAAGTTTTTTTAATTATTTAACTATGTTTCACTGTTAAAACACTTGGCGTAAAAGATTCATTCTTAAATCTTAACAGTCAATATTCTCATTTACAAGTATGTACATAGAAGATACATTATTTTTAACATTTAAAAAAAAAAATTTACAGTTGATTTAGGTTTCATCGGGAAATTCTAGCTATAGTAAACATACAATAAAACTACCTGCATCACGAATGCTATAATATTTGTATCTCGTTTTTTATATTCATTATAATACACTTACACAAATACTATAAACTAAATCATTTTAAATTATGAATTGATATGGCGTTTTGAGTCATATATCAACATTTCAAAAGTATTTAAATCGTACAAGAATTAAATAGAGTTATTGATAGCCATTTCGTCAAATTTGAATTCTTACAACTTTGTACGATTCCACATGTTTTGTCACTAACGACCCGGGTTTCGTCCTTCGGCGTCTTCAGGAATTCTATCACACGGACTATCGTCAGTTCTATTGCATACGTGTGATAGAATGCCTGAAGATGTCGAAATGACAAACCCGAGACGTTGGTGACAAATCATTTGGAATCATACAATGTTGTAAAAATTCAATGTCAAAATCTCATTATGATATTGAAATTTCATTTAGCACTTTCAGTTAATATCATAACGCTATTTCGTCATTGTACCATCGTCATAACTTTTTTAAAATGTATTTATAGTTTCAAGAGATTTATATTAAAATATAGTGTATTTTTTTTTGCGTTTTTGCGTGCATCAATTCTATTGATAAGTAGTATATTAAATATACTCATTTTATTTTGAGATTTTCTATTAATATTCACTTTGCGGTCACACAGTAGTACCCAAGAAATGTTAACGGACCACAGGGCCGCACAGGGACCAAGACCCGGTGGTTAGACGAGCTAACCAAGTTCGGCGGAAATACGTGGCAGCGAAATACTAAGGACCGAGAAGAATGGAGGAAGCAGGGGGAGGCCTTCATCCAGCAGTGGATCGACCCCGGCTGATGATGATTCACTTTAATAGTTTTATTAAAAAATCATGAAGGAATATCTTTAATAAATTTTAAACATGTTTTTTACGTTAGTTAATTGTAGTAGATTAACAATAATCATCACCCATGCTTAAGCTCTATGTTTTATTGTGTATTCATTAACACGACGCTTATATAAGCATATATATGCATAAATATTCAACACATATTTATTTTACGAACTTTGAATTATATTATACAAAGCTGTGTGAAGTTGTCGTCCATCAAAGGTTAAACATGTCTTCTATTGATCGAGTATGATCCTTTTGTTAAGGTTTCCCTTATTCTAGAATAACAGAGCTAAGACAATATTTATAATGAATGGGAAAATAGGGGTGACAAGCGAAACACCTTAATCATTTTCATTTACATTTTTCATTCATATAACAACAAAACCAACCCCTCTTAACAGGTATAGTATTGTTTTTATTTTAAAAAAGAATTCTTCAGTCTAGTGTTAAAATGCTTTGAAGGTAAATAAACGAATAAGTAAAAGCTACACATGGCAACAAAAAACTAATAAAAAATGAATAAATTCTGGAACGTTTTCCGAAACATTGTGTTCAATTGTTTTTTTTTCCTTCTTCAATTTAGACGCATACAGAGCAAACTTCTTTTTACGCCTCAATGAATTCTTTATTAAATAAAATGACTGTTTAATTTTATTGTATAAAACAAAAAAATGTCAAATATAGATTGAATAAAAACAATGCGTCGAAATATTAAATTGTTCATTAAATATCTTTATTAATTTAAAATGCGTTCAGTATCATGGAATGAATAACTAAACAATTGGCTTAGTGCTTTGGCAGCCCTGTGTAGCAAAAACTTTAGCGTGGAAACCTTACATAATTAAGAAGTCTTTGACTCTACGATATCGGATTTACGTATTGGCTTTGCCGCTTATCGAAAAACCCGATTACGGCTTTCGTTGTAATTCTGAGTAACAAAATACACATTTACTTAACGTTATTTTATCGATATGATATAAATATTCAGCTGAAAAAGTTTTAAAATTTTTTAAGTTTCGAAAATATTTTTTTTAATTGCACATTTATAAAAGCATGTGTGATTGCGATTCGTAATTTTAATATTTTTTTCTAAAATTACCCACAAAAAACATGCTTTTTATAATAGTCACTAAAGTTGAAAAGGATAAACTAAGCAAGAATTTGTTGTTACTCAGCCACTGAAACACTTCCTTTTGTATCTTAAAAAAGTCCCAAAAATGAAATCAATTCAAATTTACGAAAATATTTAATGTTTTGTCAAAATTTTTGAATCAAAATTTACAATCCTTAACATTTATTTTAAAAAAATTCAAGCGAAAAATTGCTTTAAACATCGTTTGTATTGGGGACCTGTATGTGGTTATAAATATGTCAGCCCGGTTTATATATAATAATAACAGCCTGCAATTCTGTGTCAGTCATTAAGGTGAATAGATTACATTCTTAAGCAATCATCCCATGCGATTGCAATGCTTAGAGACTTGAAATCGTGTACATTGAAAACACAGAGTGGTTAGAAGCGATTATCTTATTAAGACTCAACTTCTATAAACTCTTGATTAGCTAAATTAATAACAAGTAAAAAATATATCTCTTCTTGCTATGTATGAATACCTAACTTCTTTTATCAAATGTCTTTCTATCAAGATAGAAGTTATGACAGTGGATATAGAGGCTCAAAAAAATGCAATATTTTTGTTGTTCATCAAGAGTTTTGCAATGCAAATACGAAAAAAGTGCACTCACTAGTTCTGGCAGTGTGGAAACACGACTATTCGAAGCAGAATTGTGTAATTATTTTTCTAAGTTATTCTCTTTCGTCAAGATATACTCTGGTTTTCTCCAGACAGCTAGACTTTTTAATTCATCAACGGGCATGAAGAAGTTGTTTCTAGATTATGTGAAATAAAAATTGATTCATGCGATTTTAAATATCAAGACTTGGAGCTCTTTTTTCAGATTTTAAATTGAAGAATGTATTCTGTTTTCGTCATGCTTAAATAATCGTGATGGTCATGTAGGAAATTCATAACCAGAAACTTCTTCAGTAAACAATCAATTTGCACAAACCTATTGTCTACGTTCAATTAGACTTAAATCTATAATTATTAAAATCTACGTTGTCAATATGCAAACAAACGTTGACTGTTATTTAACGATTTATTATTATTCAAATAACATCATACATACATTATATAGTTGATAGCTATTTCGGCTTACGCCTACATCAGGACTATTTTTAAACATACATTTATCCATATATATAAATATAGCTGTGTAGAAAAGGTACACCATACAAAAAAACCCAGATTACCTCAAACTTTGAGAAATGCATGAAATCAAAGTGCCGCATTAGACTTTATTAGCACAATATGAAGCAAGGGTATTAACACAGAAGAGAAGACGTTTTGTGTTCTTTTTCTACACAGCTATGTACGGATAGGTAAATGTACGTTTAGACATAGTTCTGATGAAGTGTAAGACAAAATAGCTATTACGTATATATCTTATAAACTTTGTAGAAGTAATATACATTTCTATTTTTTCACCATGTTATAATAGATTTCTACCTTGTAAATGCCAATTCTATATATTGATTGAATTGGCATTCACTTGGTAGAACTCCATTATAACACGGTGAAAAAATAGCAATGTATTTTAGTTGTACAAAATTATTTTTAACAAATATAGTTGATAGCCATTTCGGCTCACGCCATCGTCAGAACTATGCTTAAACTAACATTTGCTTATCTATATATAGCTGTGCAGAAAAGGTACACAACACATCTTCTCTCCTGTTCCAACGGCCTAGCTTGTTACTGTAACACACTGACACTAAATTTTCAAAATTCTAAATGAAACAATAGGTGTATATGACAATAAGATTATATGTGGGACGGAAGTGATCCTTCTGGAAGTAAATCAGACCACCCCTTTGTGCAACGGCTGGACAAGTGGCGATACTGTTATGTTAGTTTGGTCGTTAAGATTCCTTTGTGATAATTGGTGTCTATTGATTTCTAGCTGTTCTAAAGCCGTCATTCTCCGACCCTTACTACAAAGATGCAAACATTTAGGGGCTGAGTTTGAATTTATATTATGTGATTCATTAATAACGTGATTAGCGAATTGTGAATCTGTTTTTTTTATTGTTGAATGATCTTACATGTTCCTTAGCTCGAGTACATATACTTCTACCTGCCTGTCCGATATAAACGGATAAACATGAGCCACAGGACATTTTATAAATACCGCTTCTGTCCACTATATTGATTTTATCTTTACTATTTTTAAGATGTCTGCCTAAGTTATTGTTGACCTTGAAAGCTACGTTTATTGAGTTTTTAATTTCCCGATGAATTTTTTCGCTAATGCTACCTAGGTAGTTAATAAATTTATAGAAGCGGTTATCTTGTATTGGGTTCGGGTAAATGAGTTTTCTAGCTAGATTTAATTGTTTTTTATATAATAAATTATTTATCGTCGTTATCTCATAACCATTATTATGGGCTATGGATTTAATAGTATGCAGTTCTTTGTCGTAATCTGCCTGACTCATAGGTACAGTTACTAGCCTATGGACCATGGAGTTATAAGCCGCAAGCTTATGATTCCATGAGTGGAGGGACTTTGCTTGAATTGTGGTATCACAAAAGATAGATTTTCTAAAAATTTTAAAAGTGTGTCTGTTTTTAACTCTGCTAATGGTTAAGTTCAGGAAATTGATGGAGTTGTCTACTTCTATCTCTAGTGTGAATTTAATATTACTATGTATAGAGTTAGCTTTCTGTAGAAATTTATCTAATTAAATTATCAGATAGGTGTCTATCTATTTTTTCATTTAGAATTTTGAAAATTTAGTGTCAATGTGTTAAAGTAACAAGCTGGCCGTTGGAACAGGAGAGAGGATGTGTTGTGTGCCTTTTCTACACAGCTATATATAGATAAGCAAATGTTAGTTTAAGCATAGTTCTGACGATGGCGCGAGCCAAAATAGCTATCAACTATATTTGTTAAAAATAATTTTGTACAACTAAAATACATTGCTATTTTTTCACTGTGCCAATTCTATCATTATATTATTTTTTATCTTGAGATTAGCATTAAGGAGGTATACTTTTCAAAATGATACATTCAATCTTATGTTATGTAACAAAAAATACAAAAGTTTCAATTAACCGGTTTTGAAAACAGACACTTCCACGTGCAATCAATACGAATATATTTTTAAACGAGAAAGGTTAAGCATAACATTCTTGTTTTCAAATGAGTTGTCATTTCAAAGGATCCAAACCACTTCATCTCGCGTAAAATTGTCTCAACCTAAATCCAACTATTGTAATTACACCCTCCTTACACTATTGACAAAATATTTTTTGTTAAGCTGCACATATTTACTACATATTTTTAATGAAATAGAGTTAAATATATCTGTTATACTCTACCAATAAGGCTGTTGAAGATCTTAAAACAAGATGAATAAAAGAATTTTAAAAAAAGTCTTCCGAATAAATTTTTGATCGACTGCTTTTCCATAGCGATGTTTATCATATCAATATACTGGCCAGCCACACAGTAATAAATTCATATACCAATATGTTTATATTGCTAAAACAGCATATGTCCACATGCTATATGCCTACAGTTACATGTGGCAATTCCGGATCACAGTTATTGTCCATACAAGTACCTCACGGGCAATGCAATTCACCTGAATTCTGAGAGGAACACTCTGTGAGTTTCTTTCCCGAAATTCTCATTTAGTCTCAAGAAAATCATCACTTTAGAAACCGAATTACCTCCATTTGGCACTTAGCTTTATGAACCCAAAAGGTTAAGCAAGTCAGAGTTCCGCTCATTATCCGCATCATCATCCCGCTATTTTTTGCTATAGTATAAAAATATAACAAGACTATTGAATTGTCCAAGTTCTAATGAATATGGTCGATGATTCATTTGTTCTTGTTGCAATTTTTTGCACGATATAAGACAACTGACAGAAAAACAAATATTCTAAGGGATGAAATAAAAAATGCGTTGTAGAAAAATAAAATGTCTTTACAGTGTATCAAAGCTTCATAATTTTATTTAAATACTTTTGTATATCTTTTGAACGTATATATATATGTATATTTATATATCTTTCTATCTATAATGATTTTATCTTTGCTGTTATGGTCCAACCAACAGACGAAGCCTCACGCTATAGGCCACTGGGTGAATTATCAAAGGCTCGACGTCCGCCTCTCGCTCGGGAGTCGATACAGCGACGCCTGATTTCCCTAATGCACATGTCGAAGCCTCCATCCGCCCCATACTGTCGCCGGAAACTCGGCGCCGCGTACCGGAAGCACTTTGCACGCCTCGCTTTTTGTAAAAGAGAATCAATTGCGTAGTATGGTTTATGGTCTGTTAAGAATATCTGGATTTGTTTATAGCAATCTGTTTATGAGGGAATTGGATTTTCCCCTTTTGTGAGATGATTTGTTCACGTCATTTATTTTTCAATTGCTGTTGAAATTTATAGCACATTTATAAGTGTTAAAAGTTATTCATATTGTGAGCAATTACATTTCAGAACTTCCCTTTTTAGAATGAACGGTCGGATTTAAAACATTACTGAGAAATTATTACAGTATTTTCATTTAACATAAAGAAACATACATTAACAAATATATACTGGAAAAATATTTTCGAGATTAAAAACTGCTAGAATGTTTGACATAATAAGATTATACATTCTAATCAAGACTACTATTAATACGAGTTTGAAGAAGTGAGTTATAAAATATATTTTACATTAATACAGGAAAAGGAATCATGAAAATAAAAAGCTTTAAATTAAACATATGCATACTTGCTTCGTTCATCTTATAGTTAGGTCTATGGAAATTTTCTCTACTTAACTTATAATGAAATTAATTTTTGATATAAATTTTTTGTCAAAATATTAAATTTTAAATCACTTGTTACTTACATTATTTTTACACTTATACGATAGTATAACTGATGTCAGAAGTGTTGTAAAAATCAATTCATAAAAATATATATATACCATTGAATATTTAAAGCTTTTAGATATTATCATCCATATTTTAAATAACATTTTTATTAATATTCAGTTATTTGTAAGAATTTCCTAGAATTTTAACTTTGGTCTTACTAATTTTATTACGAAGGGTTGTTTGGAATCGTTTTTGAGTATTCAAAACACATCGTTTAATAAATAGTCTTTTTGAAACATATTTATTATCACTTAGAAAGTTTCAAAGTGAGCGAAGCATGATTATTATTATTGAAAAATTAATGCTAAATATTGTTTTTTTTCAATATATAGCAAATCTAATACGAGTCGACAGTTATTAATTTAAAAGTTCACATAATTCTTTATCGTATATTGAAGTAGTTGTCGATAAAAAATAGATCTATCATCGAAATCTCAAGTAAATTGATGACATTTTCATTTTGATTGTGTACATCTATTTAATAAAATACTTCAACTTCTTTTACGATTGAATTATCAAAAAAATCCAGTACCGTTCATTCCCTTTCAGTAATACTTACAAACTTTAAGTTTTCACCTGGTCAAAAGCTACAAGTTTCTTCAACCGTAGAAATGCTTCCTCGTACTCTTTTTACTTATATAATATTTTGTGAATAAATCCGAAACTTTTTCGTAGCACTGGGCGCAAAAGCTTTCAAGTCATGTCCCAACTGAACATCATTCGATTTATACCCAATATTAAAAATATATTTACTTTCGGAGTCGGAATCTCATTTTTATGTCCTAAATACAATACTACTTGTCTAATAATAAAAGCGTGATTTTGCGAGACTGTTGTGACCACTTAACATGTTCTAGATATTTTTTTTTATATCTGGTTCCTTCTTCACACTTATTTTTACAAAGTATGTTGCGATACTAAGTATCAAACAGTTCTCGCAGAACATATTTCCGTTCAGACAAATCTAATGCTTCAAATGAATATTTGGTTTATTTGCTATAGAGTTTTTATTTTGCTTTTGTAATTTCTCTGGTGTGTTTAAAACCTCTCGCATCAGCATTATAAAATGTTTGACGATGCCGAAGAGTGAAACCCATGACAAAACACGTGGAAATGTACAAAGATTCAATTATTATTATTTTTCATAATACTTATTATGGTTTTTTGCTTAATACATATCTCTATTCGAACATATTTCTTAAACTGATAGCTTCAGCGTTTCAATTATGTCTGGTATTCTCTAAAAATATTTGAGCAAGTAAAAAGTATAAGGTCCTCCAAATATTTATTTTTTTTGAAAATCGTTTTGCAAAACATCGAGTGTAGCTTCGGCTGTGTGGCACGTAGCGCCGTCTTGTTGAAACCAAATGTTGCCAATATCTTCTTCTTCAATTTTTGTGAACAAAAATTTGTTCAGCATGGTCCGATAACGATTGCCATTGACTGTAACGGCCACTCCTTGCTCATTTTCGAAGAAAAATGGCCCAATTATGCCTCTGGACCAAAATCCGCACCAAACAGTGACTCGTTTTGGGTGTACCGGCTTTTCAATGTATGCGTGCGGGTTTTCTGTGCCCCAAATGCGACAATTTTGCTTGTTTACATACCCGCCAAGATCAAAATGAGCTTCATCCGAAAAGATGATTTTTTGGCAAAATCGGCATCTTCTGTAAGTCGATAGCAGGCCCACTCAGCGAAGCGAAAACGCATTGGATGGTCAGTTGGCTTCAACTCCTGAACCAATTGGACTTTGTATGGCGTCATACCAAGGTCTTTATGCAAAATTCGTCTCAATGATGTCTCCGAAATGTTCAATTGTTGAGAACGACGGTGAATTGATGTTGATGGCGCTTTACGCACACTTTCTGCCACAGCATCAATATTCTCGGGTGTACGCACTGTTTTTGGCTTTTCACGCTTTGGTTTATCGATGAGGATGCCAGTTTCTTTCACTTTTTCACAAGATAACGAACATACGGAGCTGACGGTGCTTCTCTTCTTCCAAAATCCGTACGCAATTTTCGCACATATTCTGCAACATTACCATGATTTTCAAAGAAATGTCGCAATATTTCCCAGCGTTGTTCAAGCGTATACACAACCATATTCGTTCAGCGGAAGGATAAAACTAATTATCTGTTAAATCAGACATGAGCTAAGTGTTACCATTCACGAAATAAGCACTAGTTAAAAAAAAAAACTTTAGATGGCGGACCCTATAGAAACATTCAGTGTGTCAGAGTGCCGCCAAAATCAATTGATTATTGTGAAGTGAGCCCACCGATATAATGTTCTTTTTTTGTAACTAGTCCTGATGTGAATATATGACAGAACTTTGGCAAATTATCAAAAGTTATAATTAAAATTACCATCAGCCATATAGGACATATCCTTTCAAGTGGAAAATTTTCTTCCCTCGCTTTAAATTACCAGAGATTAGTGTAGCTTGATTGCGATTTTGGTAAGAATTTTTTTTATTTATGAGTAAGCACTTTAAAGTCAAGGTGGGGAACTACAAAAAAGACTTGCACTAATTACTCTCTAGAACTTTGTCACCGCAGAACAGTATTTATTCTTTTATATCGTCAAAATGAATATCGTCAAAAGTCAAAAGGTTTATTGTGATGAGAAGCTATATTGTATTTGTTATTTTCCATAAAAAAAATTGATATCTTAAAGTACATATTTACATTTTTTTACGGAACCGGATATAAACATCGACTATGATTTGCAATATCGACTGATTGCTTGATGAAATTTCAATGTAAATCTTTTATTGCTCAAACTATGTACGATTCCACACGAGTTTTCACTCACAACCCGGCCATCATCTTTTGATATCTAGGGAATTGTATCGCATAAATGAAATAGATCAGACAACCAGTAAATAGCATCAAAAATATACAAAATTAATTAAAACGAATTCGACCCTAAAAATATGAGGATAATATACATCTGAAAAAAATATTTAAATTAAGATCTTATATATATAAGTAATGCAAAATATTAACTTATTGTCGTTTATATTATATCCGTATTAGATGTCTGAGGATGCCAAAAGGCGAATCTCGGTTCGTGAGTAATAAAGGTTTTGGAATTGTAGTTATCAACTATATATCATAGAAAATTTGTAGAACTCAAATACATTAGTTTTTTTCACCGTGTTATAATGAAATTCTACCAAGTAAATTTTAGCAATTCAAATTTGTCGAAGGATTTCAATTGGCTTCGTTTGATTTCAAAGTACTCCAAAAATTTAATTACTTGATAACAAAAACGTGGTTTATTTGTTAATATGTTGAATCGTACAAAGTTTTAAGAATTCAAATTTGATATTGAAATGACATCAAGCACCTTAAGTCAGTATCATGAAAAAGCTGTGGTTGTTAAAAAACACTGCTTGAATGGCTGATTATAATATGGCTTTCACTATTTTTTTACCACCTTTAATCCATTTACAAATGCAAAATATGCATAAAAAGTATAAATGTCCAACGATTTACTTCATGTCTTTTCAATATTGAAGATTTTAAAATATATGTTATTTATGGCTTCCATGATCGATCTAATGGCTCGTAAGACGTCTCCGAAGTATTACAAAGTATCTTATTATTCTACTTCTGCACCATCATTTAAATTACTTAATAGTCTTCCAATTCAAAAGTTTCTTCACCACCAACTTGTTTTCTACACCAAAAACTTTTTTTAAATTTTTTTAACTTTAATTTGAGAGAATATTAAAAATGGGCACACGTTAGAACTGTAAGGACCTTATTTTGATTTTAATATTTGCATTTAAGTAAAAATTTGGTATTTCTTTTTTAAAAAGGGCACACAAATAAATTATTTTAAATGATCAATTTTTTATCTTACAGATTTAAAATTAGTTGATATTTTCTAGCTTATAAAAAAATGACTAATAGCCACACTAATATTTTAAGCATAGCCAAAATGAGTTGATAAAATAATAAAAAAAATTGTAGAATAAATTTTTAGCACTTATTTCTACAAACCGAACTGGTTTCGCAAGGATTATCAATTGGCAAGATACACATTACAAGCAAGTTTATTTTAAATTAGTTAAAGCTAGCAGGTACACGAAATAATGGATTCAATTACTTAAAAAACAATCAACATTTATAAGTTAAAGAAAAGCATGTCCACTTTACTATAATAGATTTGGCAAATTATTTTATACCACACATTCCTATTTCATAACCAAATGTCTTTCAATGAATCCTATTATTTTATAATATTTTGACATGATTACAATCTATTTAGTTTTAATTGTATTATTAGAAAATATATGAGTTAGGTGAATAACAAAAGTAACTTTCGAGCAAACAATTTTGAGTCCATTTATTTCGATTTAATATATTTGTTGCAAAGACTAGCTTGGCTTTTAACCACTAACATGAAATGCACTGACTAAAACTTCATTTTTTTCAAAATAATTTTCTATCAAGGTGTGGCTATGAGTTTAGTGATTAAATTTAATGATTGCTTGTTTGTAACACTTATCCAAAATAGTCAAAATTTTATTTATAAACAATTATCTATTCCAAAATCGACGCTAGATTTTTAATAAATATTTCGTTTGTTTTTCCAGTCTCATGAAAAGTTTCATAACAAATTAATCCAGTCGTACTTAGTAAGCGAGCTTTTTTGAACTGAGCGCCACCGTCTAATGAATGTTGCCTGTGGAACCTTTGTAGGGAGTATTACGAGTGCAAGTTGAGACACAAAGTGTTCCAAGCTGTGCTCTTGTGTTGCTTGAGCGAGAGATATTCCGCGACATCAGTGATCGAAAATCCATCAATGAAAACATCGCATTAAAATTCTACGCGTATAAAAAAAGTGTTCATTCCAAAGTGAGAAACATCACCAACGTATTATGATAAAAAACATTACTTAGCTATTTTGCCATGAAAAAGATTAGTACTCAAATTAAAACATTGTGGATCAAAGATTTGATTGTATAGGCAAAAACTCCTCTACTTCTGAAACAAAGCAAAAAGCTTAAGTCTACTGTGGAAAATACGAACAAACAAAATTTTATTATAAAGGCAAAATTATCATTATAAAGCCAAGATAAACAACTTTAAATAAATAGTGAAGGGAAATCAAATCAGTATCAAGATCATTTCGTGGTCTGTGCTTATATCTATAACTCTCAAATATGGATATTAAAATGGAAAACGGAAACGTTTACCATCTAACTGCTAATTCCTCAACCGTCAGATAGCTTATTGTAGTTTGTTAAAAATTGATACTCAAATTATATAGAATAAACAGAATTTAAGTAATATAAAAGCTATTTCTAGCACTATTGACATAAATTCATATATAATTTGGAAAAAGTGTTTAATATTGAGTAAACTAATTTGCTCTTCTGTACCGTATTTATTTTTTTATTTTAACCAAAAGTATTTAAATTGAAAACCTTAACCACCTAAGTGCAGAATTAACACTTAATTATGTGGTAAGTAATACTGGTGACATTTTTTTGCAATACGTATGATAGCACTGAGTAAATTTCCTATTTTTATCATGTTAATAAATCGGTTGATTTATGAAAAACATTACATTATATTCTTTTATGCAACAGTTTGAATTCACTGCACTAGAGTAGACCATAGACAAGTTCCAGTCAGGCAGCAGACGCTCTAATACTCGTCGACCTTTTGACGCCGGGATTCCCCTTTCACACTCGCATACAAGTGCCATTACTTAAGAACTTCGTGGAAGCCTACAAATCATATCCGCTACACTACCTTTTGATGATCCGTCAATGTATGAATAGATTCAATCGACGGTACATCTTTATTCAGTATAAATATACAGTGGTATCCCGAAAGACATTTTTTCAATAAATAGACATTAAAATTTAAAGAGATTTTAAATAAGAAAAATAAAATTTATTCATTTGAATAACAACCAGCAGGTTTATTTGTTTAATATGTCGCAAAATATGCAGCAATCGAGAGAGTTTATCATTGCAAGTAGCGATTGCCAAGCTTAGCAATTTCAGTTTTTTGTTTCTTGTATGATTTTATTTGTTTTTTTTATTTGGGAAAATACAAATTGATTGTGGAAAATGGTAGACACATAGATTCGTTTTTCTTTAATTATTTGATGTCAGTCAAAAGAGAGTACTCTCATACAAAACCTCATGTACTATTTAAGAAATTCCAAAGTTAGAACTTAAATATCACGTAAGCAATAGAATGAATTGCATTTCAGATAAATATATGCAATCCCTTACGAAATAGGAATGAAAGCATGTAGGAAAATTAATCATCAATATTTCTGAAACAATGATAAGCACTCGACGTGCCCTCTATCATCAACAGAGAAGATTTTAATAATCTCTCACTTAACCCGTTCCCTACTAAGCATATAAAAAACATTATATTATAACACTAAATACTTCAAAATTTAGTTCAGTAGTGAGGGTGTACACTGATGAAGAGTTTTAAGAAAAAAATCAGGCTATATTTCAAAAAAAATTTGGTAATGTTTACTATTTCATATTTTTAATGTTAATTATCGTCACACTGAAATCAGCAGTGTCAAAAGTGGAGATATTAACGGTCACAAGGGTTTATTATTAAATATGTCAATAGAAAGACTGATTGAATGCATGTTTTGGCTTGTAGCCAATACAAGTATCTGTTCTAGTATTATTTAACGCTGTTCATCATTAAATGAAGTGTCATTCTTGTTTATAATGCAAACAAACTCTTTGATTAGTTCGTCTTTAGTTGATAAATAAATCTTTACAGTTATTTTATGACTAAGTTTTAGTCGTTTATAAAGAATTGCCTGGGTAGCCATATCGACTACTTTCAATTTATTGATTGAATTGACATTCACTTGGTAGAACTCCATTATAACACGGTGAAAAAAATAGCAATGTATTTTAGTTCTACAAAATTTTGTAAAACTATAAACATTGCTATTTTTTTCACCGTGCTTTACAGTTATATCCTAAAATATATAGCGTAAACAATATCATATTTGATTGATCGATCACCACTAATTCATGGCAAATAATCTAAAAAATCCTGCATTATAAAATATATTATACTACATGAAACGTGAGAGTAGCTCATTTTCAATGATTTCATACAATTTTATTTCGTTTGATTAATTTATCACTTAAGTCATCTTTAATGCTTTTTTTGTCTAAATTTGATCACGTCACTTGATTGTTTTTCTGTCAATGACAACGAATTTTTTCTTGATATATTTATATGTAACATATCACATATTATTATGCTCTCAGTGGTGTATTTAAGGTTCATATAATTAATCGCAACATTGTAAAAATTAATAATTATTTGTTAATAATTAAAATCTTTTATAAGTACCGACTGCTAATGTATAATATTTATAAAAAATATTACACCAAAAATTGAGTTTTTTGATAGTGGAGAAATGTACCTTTTAGTTGAATGAGCCCATTGAAAATTTTATCTCGTTTCTTTTTGTCAAATATTAAAATGTACTATTTTTGGATGAATGCTAAATTTATGAAATAATACTTGTTAAAAATCAACTGGGGAATTTTGATTAATTGAGATGAAAGAAAAACGACCATTGCTAGTGAAGCACAAATCTATTTCCATAATTAAATTTTCGAAACTCTTGCCAGAACGAAAATATCCACGCAGCAACTTTTCTTGTCATCTAATTTCAATGTTTGCTACTACATATTGCCGTTAATCTTTTAACTTCACAATGAAGTTTGTGAAATCGTTCTGATCTACCATCTCACGAAATTGCTGCAAACTGGCTTAACATATTATGTAAGCCAGATTTCAAAATAGTTTACATTGAATCTTAAAAAAATCACTGGTGCTTTATCACTTTTAGTTGAGCACTCGCGAGCGCTGTAATTTGATGCTAGATTATAATTCCAAACGTTTCAATTGCAAATCAATTCAAGAATTTATCTCTTATATCTAATACACTGCACATTAAAGATATGTGAAG
Organism: Himalopsyche japonica; assembly: GCA_028555115.1. NCBI lineage: Eukaryota > Metazoa > Arthropoda > Insecta > Trichoptera > Rhyacophilidae > Himalopsyche > Himalopsyche japonica. The sequence goes on along the minus strand of JAHFWJ010000455.1, from coordinate 2,038,151 downwards.
AACATTAATAAATGTAGCTTCTGTGTATAACCAATCATTTTTTTAACTAGTGGCTTAACATAGTTATCTTGTTCATAACATTTGGTGTAACGTGAGTGAAAAATTAAGGGATCACTGCTTTACGGCATTTAAAAAAACATAACAAAATCATAGTGTTTTCGATTTACTACTACAATAAGTCATACAAAAAAGAACAGCCTTGAATCAAAAAAAAAAATTATATTAAACAGGAAAACATAACAATATATCTAAAAACTGACAAGCTTAAAAACATCACAGATATTTGTAAAAAGCTCTTCAATTATTTATGAATTTAGTTTCATATTGTTTTATCGAAATCAAACATTTTCGTTTTTTTGCTTGTAATTTCTTATTTTCAGCACCAGGAAAACGTTCTTCTATACTAAAGGACATACAAAAATATTTATCTAAAATAATTTTATTTCCTCATAAATGCTCTAACATAATAACTCTGGGTATAAAAGACAAATCAGATATTGTATTTTTCGTAAATTAGAATTATTACATAGGATATAATACCTAAATACACGAAGCCTTGTGCCAAAATTCGATTTTATTTTCCTGTTCATCCAAAAAATAAATGTTGGAAATGTGAAATAGTATAAAGCTTAAATAATTCATGAGCTTTGTTGTTGTTTTGCCTTGATGTTTCATATAAAATGCGTAGCTTGAATAGAGCTGAGAAAACAAATCGCTACAACTTGAAGAATATGTTTCTGCCTTTTGAAATGAAATCATTTTTCATTTTATGGAAAGGGGATCATTTTTTCATGCCGAATGGAAGTGCGCTATATGAAACGCACAATACAATTTGGCTTTTGTATTAATATGAATGATCATGAGAGAAGATGCTTTTTTACTATCTTATCTCGAAAAGCTCCATTTTTTTGTAATTGAACAAGTATATGTAGTTTTTCATAAGATTTGAAGTTTGAAAGATTGTTCAAATTAGTCATATTCCAAAATAATTTAATGAGTTTCAAAAAGTATATATTTTTGTTTGAATTAATATTTTAAAACGTTTATACGATGATGCACATTAATATCACAGATATATCAAATTTCAGTTGTTGAAACTTTGTACATTTTAAAATTCCATATTACTTAATGTTAATCAAATGACCCAACTAAGAATTTATTTCAATACTAATTAAAAACATTTTTTTAAGTATTCAAAAAAGAAAAAGGGACAAGTTTTTTTTCGAAGAAATATTGCTAGATTATCATAATTTTTGTTTGTTTTTTATTTTATTTTAAGCTTTTATTTTTTGTGACATTTATTAGTCTCAGTATAACCAAGTCAGTCAAATTTAAAAGCAAGCTTACATTTAAGTAAAAAAATTGGTAGACCAGCATCCGACTTATCACTGAAACTTGTTTTACGAGTTTTATTAAGAAAAATATTTTTTTTAAATATCGACTGTGTGTGCTTGACATTTGATTATAAAAATTTAATTTTTTAATCATTTCAAAATATTCTGTCACCTCTGATTCAAATTCAAAGGTAGGTGGTAGGCTGAAAAGGGTTGAATACCACTGCTCTTAATCAATAATAAATATATCTGATCTAAGTCTTTGTTTTATTCGATTTTATTGTATATAATATAACTTGTAGTACTCTTAATTTTTTTTCAATACTAAGTTCTTTACCTCAATGCTGGCACTCTTTACTGATTAGATAAGGGTGTGGGTAATCGGTTAACGAACAGTTTGAACTGCGAACAAATCGGACAACAAAAAACACTATCAAAAAAGATTTGTGTGTTCGCACCACGAACACTTATTCGGATAACGAACTAAAACGATCTTTTTAATCCACTTATTTCATTTATAAAACTAATCTACGTTCATATGATCGGTTAACAAACAATTTGAAACATTCTCGAGTTCTTTCAACTATCATATACATTAATATTTTGCAAATCTTGCAATGCTCGAGCATCAGAGTATGCTTACAGCTTAAGCTGTCAGTTTTTATAACAGTTTTTAATATTTTCATTTATTATGTATAGAACTGAATAATTAAAGAAAATATTTTAAGTCATTATATTTTAATTAAGTTGATATTTACTTAAATCTTGGATGTCACTGACAAAGTTTTTCATAATTGGGTAAAGTATTTATTCAAATATTGAAAAATATTTTAATAGTAATAAATTTTCTGGAAAAGTAATTTTGGTAATAAATGTCATTCATACAAAATATAGATATTTATTATTGTTTTGTATAGGTATAAATAAAGCATACAAAAATATTGAATTAGATCAAGAAGAGAGCATTTGAATTTATTTATTGAACTTGACTGTAAAACGACGACGCTTTATTGCAAAATATTTCAGAAGTATGCACGTTTTAAAACATGCATTTACGTTGAATATTCTGTAGTTTATAGCCAATCCTATCTAATTCCGTAAACAAAATGTTTGGTTTATAATTTTTGGTCTGTATGAGTATTTTTTTTAATATATAAACTTTCCTCTCTAAGTGAAATTTATTCAGTATTCCTCAATCGCAAGAAGGGTATAAATGTATAAAATTGTTCAGTTCGCCCGACAAACAGGTGGCAATGAGTGACAAACTGTCCTTCGTAATTTACATATCAAAATATTATATTCTTCGCGAAGGGTGAGCGTGATATGATCTTAACAAAAACACAAAATACGAATTCAATAGAAATTAATATTTTAGAAAGTCAGTATTATGTAAACGTTTGAATTACAATACATTCTTATCTCAATACAATGTGGAAAATAGATTTATCTGTATTGTGTGCTGACGTTAATATTTATTATAACTATCATATTCAAACGAGCAAACAAAAGGCTTTGATTTAATTAAGAAAATATTAATGCTTCCATATCATTTGCTTACTGTGCTCGTTCAAGATAAGTCGAATTTACTTAAAAAATATGATTATTTTAAAAAATCATGAAAATATCTGAATAGTATAATAGACCTACGATGTAAAAGTTATATAGTTTTTATATTTGAAACTTTTGATTTTTCTCTATATCATTAACCCAGTTAACTTAATTAAGAGAGCAAAAGAAGTAAAAATTGCTTGCCGCAGTAACGAATAAAAGCATACGTTTCGCTTAAGTTTATTTGAGTGGAGAGAAAAAAAAACAAAAAAAACAGGATGAGAGTGTCAACAACTAAAAGAAAGTAAAAGTTTTATTATGAGAGATTGAAAAACAAAAACTAATATATCCGGGCATTTTCACAAAACTAATAAAGCATAACCATATAATGTATATATTTCTTGGAAATTTTTAAAACAACTTACAAGCAAATACGTTTTAGTAGTTTGGAAACTCGGAAATTATTAGCAAACCCCGATAAATTCAATAACGGTATGTCGAGCTACATTTTATGAACATCAATCTACCTACAGTCACATTTTTTTTTTGAGATCACCCTGGTTTCTTTTCTAATTTTATTACCATGGCAAAAACACACTAAATTCTTCTGTAGAATTCAAACAAAAAAGTTTCCTTTAATTATAATATTAGTTGTGTAGCTCTAGGTAATATTTAATCAAAGATTCTGTCAGCTGAAGTTTCTATATTGTGTAGGGCTTTTGAGTTAATTCCAGCCAAAACGCGTCACTCCACGACTCTCTAAAGCTCTGATATTGTATAATATTTATTGATTGATGGCCTGAAAAATCACATGTTTTTCTAAAATAGAAAACAATACAAAAATTTTCTACTGTATTTGGACGTATTTTACCGATAGACGTTTCATATATTTGCATCACTCCATTTTGTTAATAAACTTATATATCTTTAAAAAAACGGACATCATTAGTTATAAAAAAATAAATTTTACGATAGATCAACGTTTCTTTGTTGTGCATTATTCATGTTTCGCAACACACGCGTTGTTTAATCAGCTAGTGCATTATCAAAATTAATCACTTTGCTCGAGCGCACTTTCATGGAGAAGTGCAGTGTGCATCGCATACATGTATACGCATCAGCTGGTACATAATATACAACATCAGAAAAGGCTTTGTGAAATTGTATTGTAGATATTAGAGTTTCCATAAATATGATAATGCTCTCCGTAACGAGATCGCGCAAACTGTTCCAACTTTGCACAACTTTTCAGACGAGATGGAGTGTTTACATATAGATATACGGGTTACGGTCAATCTTTGTAATACAGCTGATATCAAAATTGACTTTCTGAATTTAGTTCTAATATCAATTTACTCAAAAACTGGTCTAATAACAAAGATTATTATGAATATACTATCGATTTTTTCTCATTTAGCTTTTCTCGGTACGATATATTCAGTAGACATTCGTTCCTCTTGCCATTACTTTAAATCAAAAAGAAAAACATTATTTATAAACAACTGAACACAATTTGAAATGCAATTTTCTTATTCTGATATAATTATATTATTCTGAACAAGATCAATTATTAAGCATTAGCAAAAAATTTTCAACCAAAATTTTAAATATACATATATATTAATTAGAATTGTTTTAATTTGTATTGTATCAGTTGATAATACTAACGATGAGCAAAAATGTTCATTGTCATAATTTTATTACGTTATCAGAATTCTATTTAAGGTCACATCAAAATTCTTGCGTTTACTGTTACTCTAAACTACGTTAGAAATATGCACAACGACAACAAAACGAAAGTTCAAAATACCACTAGAGACTAACTAGTCTACATATACGTCACGCTCTGTGCTTTCTGTATAATCTTCTGTACTTAAGCGAAACTTATTAAATGAAATTTTGATTAAATTATATTCTGTAATAATTATTAAGTGTAATGAAGTATGAATATTAAGCCGTAAAACCGTAGAACTTTCGTGTAAGTAAAGGATTAGATATCCATATATTAAACATGATTTTCAGATAATCGATGTACGTATTTTATTTAAAATAAAAAGATTAATACACGCTATATAAAAACTCTCGAGAATTGAAATTTTGTGACTTAACATGGGCTTCTCAATCAGATATACAATTTAGATCAATTTCCCGTATAAGATTTTTCCTGTGGTCAAATATAGAAAGTTTCATAGAATGTTTAACCTATAACTTTTTGAAGTCTTCAAAGATATCAATGGTGAATAATTAATTAAATTTTAAATAATACCTGTATACATAATCAATCAATTTTAGGAAAAAATGTGCGATATATGTTTAACACACTCCCAAAATATATCATACATGCTACTTTGTGCATGTGAACAAAAGGTTGATTTAAAATAACTAATTGTTACTCAGTTGTTCAAACTTCCAGAGCAGGCGTATGATAATTGGACTACTGTGAGGTAAGTGGTTTACTGATCAATCTTGCTGGACTCTAAATTCAGAAACAAACGGATTTGGTTAGGGTAGTAACTTAAAAAATAAAAATTATCCATCTTTTAGAATAATAACTAATAATTAGATTGAAAATTTAGCTCAAGAAACTTTTAAAAACAGGATTCGACTCCGACCCCTATATTTACTTAATTTTTCGATTGGTTATCTCTTTTAGTGTGTTAACTGTCACGTCTTCGTGCGAAGAAATTATATTTTAGAACAAAACACAATATTAGGTGCTGTTTCATTTTTTTTTTATCTCAATTGATAATGCTCGTAGTGAGAGAAACCAGTTCTTATATCTAATATATAAAATTGTAGATATCTTTGCTTGCATTTAAAAGATTATTTAATCACTTTTCTAACACAAAAAAAGTTTGAAACAAAATCACGGTTTCATCGAATATTTATATGGATCGTAGAAAAATACCTTTAAAATCATTTTAGTTTACTGAGAACGCAGCACAGATCTCAACAAAATACATGTTGAAGTTTAACTTTGAGATATAAGTTGCTTTCTCTTTTGAAAATGGCATGATATTTAAATTTCACAGAATTGTTACAATGAGCTTTCATATTATAGTATATATCACGTCACACAAAAGTCAGTCTGCTTCGAAGTGTAACACTCTTCCGTAAATTGCACTATACATAGGAAACCAAGAAAAACATACTTAAAATACTAACCATAAGATGTTTCAAAGAATATCAAAGACGTTAACTGTTCTTGTAATTAAGTCTTTCTATTCTCAAAAACTCCAAGCAAATTACTTCTCAAAACAAACAAGCTTTTCAACTCACGCCATACATTTCGTAACTTCAACTTAAAGTTCACAGCAGACAGAATATTTTTACTAAGTATTTTATAAGAAAAATGTTAAAAACCTTTTAACAATGATCCTGTTGTCACAATTGACATCTACATTCATTAAAACGCTCATTATTCAAATAATCTCAAAATAATCATTTATAAAGTTATTTAGAAATAAATAATATGATACTTTAAAAATATGTATCCAAGATTTTAGAATCTCTGAGGCAAACGATTTCTTTTTTTTTTAATTATACAATTGACTTGGAGTGATTTTAAATACCCAAATTATCTGTAACGTTCTAAATTACTAAAAATATGTATATAAAAAAATCCATTCAAAAATGTTCCATTTTTTTTGTCTGTAACTTCTAAAACTAAATAACTGTTGTATCGTCCCGAATGATGATTAGCATACATATGCAGCGTGAAGCGAGGACGATTGTCGGGTAGAAAGTTTAAAGCAAGTCGTCGCTCAGCTGCTAAGTCTTACGTAGAAGTAATCGCAGTTCGTCGAGGGATTTGCAATTCAATGTCCCATACCATTATTTAGCGCGCCCGATACCCCCAAATGGGGAACTAGATGGGATGGGATGTAATGTACACGTCGTTTGCCGATGCATTTAACAGGATCGTAAACCATTTAAATAAAATAAAAAATAAGGAATTTTTATTATTTAAATAGTGTATGATTCCATATTTTATATCACTCATAGTATAGGTTTTGCATTCCATCATAATCAGGAATTTTATCACACTGATGCAACTGACAACAGTGTGTAGAATTTCACAAGTTTTGACGCCTACTACACGTGTTTTACTTTTAAGCATTCTCAGGCATGTCGTCACACGAATACGAGTAGGTTCTATTGAATCTGTATGATGGAATTTCTGAAAATGCTGAACAAAGCCTGGGTCAAGGATGAGAAAAATATGGAATTGTACATAGATTCAAATTTCATATTGAAATCCCATCAAGCACCCTCAGTCGATATTATAAATAAGAATTGTTTATTTATACGATAAAAGCACGAGACTTGAGAAACTTTGTAGGTTGTCATGAAGATGTAAAGCTAAAACAAAGTCGAACAAAATACGTTCATATAATATATTGTAATATACAGTAAATCATTTCACATATTTTGTAGTGAGAATCACCTTCAAAGCCTGAAAAAATTCAACCACCTGACAAAAATGTGTAAGTTTATGAATTTTAAATGCAATAAGTTAAAACAAATAACTCATCGCTAAAAAAGAAACATTGTACGAACCTGTTGAACGTGGATTTTCAAAAAAATAAGGAAGCGTATTTTTGTTTTCGATTGCAAAGGATTATTTTATTGTATATTGGCAATTTCGATCACTTAGCTTATTAATTAGACGTACAACGAAACTTAAATGTATTCATTTCTTGATTAAATAAAAATATTGTTTTTATTTTCAGTAATCAGTCAAGTTTCAACAAATGATTTTAAAAAGTATGTTAAGAATAAGACCTTTCATTCTCAATGATTGTTCTAGTTGGTTACCCCATTTCAGTGAGATGAATTGCATATGAAATAGTCAATACTCACAATCACTGTGCACGTAACGACATACCAATTGAAGCCGGGTAACACAGTGTTCTGGTTTCTTTCTTTGAAATGTTCGTTAGCAATTACTTATTTTTAAGCGGTAAAATGTATTTTAATTGCCAACTGTAGTTAAATATTTTGAATCGCTGTAATATCTGTCATGGATCCAACTATAAAGAAAATTTCTTAGTAAACTAAATGTTTTATGCATGCTCATTTATGTGTATGAAGACTTTAGTGAAATTTACCAATTTATTACCATGTGACAAGTAAAAGCTTTTGTCTTTTAGTTGAGTTGAGTTGAGAAATTTATTCTGGAATGCGATTTTCGATCTTCGAGTTTTAGAACGTTTTGTATGATTGAGAAAATTAATTACTATATTTTATCAATCGTTTTGTCGTAATAATATTTGTAAAGTATACAATATTTATATTTTTCATTATCATTGACTATTTGCAAATATTCAACTCTTCATTATCAGCTTCTGTCAAATATGCTACTCTAATCATGAAGATTAAATTTAATATTTGATACAATTTGATTATTACAGACATTTTGCTAATTTAAACGAAATTTAGTACGTTTCTTAAGCGATTGGAATATTTATATACTTAAAAAAATGCGATTTCATATAAACCGTTTAACTTTTGAAGGACTGTGGCTGGAAATATATTCTCTGAAACATTGAGGGGTTCGCTAGACCCCAGACAAAAAATGGCTTCATTCATCAAAATAATATGAAAAATTATTTTTAACGCTTTTGTATATCTATATGAACTTGTAATACTACACACTGAAGTCTATAAATCCTCTTTCAAAACATAATCATATTTTTATAATTTTATTTCTACATAAAAAAGACTAGTGCTGCCCCAAATATTTATGTGCGAATAATCATTATCACTAGTGTAAGCGCATATTTATGTCGTTTAATGTTGCTAGATTTATCTTGAACAAATGATTTATATATAAATTTTTGCTATTTCAGAAAAAAATATTTATTTGCTATGTTACTGTTCACATTACAGTTTTTTTCTTACAGCAATTTGAGCAAAAAAAAAACATTTCAGATTATAAAAATTGTATCATCAATTATAAAATTAATATTTCAGATAAAGTGACAGTTGGGGGAGGATGGCTCTAGTCTCTGGCATGAGAAAGTTAAGTTTACATATATTCAGTTATTCCAGTTCACGAAGTGAAGTATAACGACTCTTTATGCAGTGTATTTTAACAGATAACCTACCACAAGAGTTGCTTGCTATTCACATCACACGTCTTATATTATTGGGAAAGAAATTGATTAAAAGAAAACAATCATAATTTAGTTAATTATTCCTTCTCAAAAAATCGGTACAATGTATATTTCCTCCAGCCTATCTTGTTCTAAAAGATAACCGTGGCGAGATCGATGGACTAACGACTATTCTTATCCTATAGCATCTTTCCCAACCAGTACCAATGTGTCATCTCCTATGTAAGAGACAGATTGTTGAAAACAAAAATAGTAGACTTTACATACAAAAATTAATAAATATTGAATAGTTATGTTTATCAACGTAACACACTGTGATGGCCGAGGAATGTTTTGAAATATCTATTCTCAATATAAAGGTATTCAATATTCATTTGAAAATTCCGATCGAAGAAAATATTTTGTTGGAATTGAAACCCCGCCGAAATAGAATTTGATTCGAAATTCTTGTCACAAACAAAAATACTGCGCCATGAATAATATAATAGAAAATAAATGTTTTCAGGCTAGTCTCTGGAATAGAAAAATAACAAGTTTTTTTTAAAAATATATATCTATGATTTTTGATTGTATGATATGTTGAGCTTGGCTGCCATTACCGTGAATAAATTAAGTTCGTACTATTTCTATCAATAGTTCGTACTATTTTTTTTTTCGGAAAATAAACAATCTTTTTTCATAAAAAATGACTTCTTAAATTTGCTTAAATACATATTTTTCATTACAAAAAATCGCATAAAAAACATTTTCTCACTAAAAAGATTTTTACCTCTAAAGTAATTTGAAATCAAACTATCAAGAATTGCTTAAATAACGGAATCAAAGTTGATGATTATCAAAATTTTCATAAGCTATTGCAAATTATTAAATAACATAATCGTGGATGAGTTTATGAATTGATTTTATTTACTCTCATCAATAAAAAAATACTGCACATATTAACAAAACATTGTATTTAATTTCAGTACAAGTGCAACGCAACAAATAAAATTATCGTGTTACAATTCTGTGAATGTAATTTACTCTGAGGAAAAAAAAAACGTCTCAAAATGAATTTATCGACTTTAAACTCAGTAATATGAGGTCAGTAAATAGTGATGGGAAGAATATTGTTTGCATCAAATGACTTAAAACACTCAAAAATACTCGTTCTTTTGTTTACTTTACTATGGATAAAAATCGTTGATTATAATTTTTCATGTTGGTTGAATAAATATGATAAAAATAACGATTGTTTCTATGTTCAGTGGGATTTTAACATCTAAGAGAAACATTAAGTTATATTTATAAAATTTACCATTAACAAACCATCCCAAAAGCGGTTGTGATGATCATATTGTCGTTTCCAATGTAATCGTAAAAAACAAAAAAATTACCGTTAAAAACAGTTCCATAACGGTGACTAATTAGTGAGTAATACTCACTTTTTAGTGAAAAGGTACTATATTGAAAATAATAAAAACATTGTTTTTACACACTTTTCACAATGTAAAATTTATATGACAAATGCAAGTTTTGCTCATCAGTAGCATTATCGACTGATATTACAAGTAAGTTTATTTATCAGCAAAAAAAATGATTTGAAATTTACACATTAAAAAATGGTTTTAACATATATGCTATGTACCAAATTTCAACTAAAAAAAATGAATCTAAGGTCTTTTTTGAAATTTGTATAGTATCAGTGAATGGTGATTGTAATGAGCAGAACTGGTTTTAACCATAACATTACAAAGAAAGAATAAAACAACATGAACAAAAAAAATATGTGAAAAATACATTTTATTCTGTCCTCGTTACAAATAAACGACTATTGTTTTAATTGTCCAACGTTATTACATTTCGCAAATATTCTTTTATGTGATTCAACATATTTTTTTGCATTTGCATTAGTAATTTATTTTCTTTATTCTCAATTGTAGACGATTGTGAAAGAGTCGGTTTGGAATATTTTTGCTAAGTATATATTTTTGTTATACGGTGAATATTTCTTTACAATGGACACAGTTAATGTCAATCTTATCACAGAACTAAAAAAAAGACATTTTATGTGGGATAAAACATATGATAAGCTTACAACTAAAGATAGATTGGAAACGGAGTGGATTGCAGTCGGCAAATCACTAGGAATACCAAGTAAGAGCGCAATTTATTTTTAAAATAATCTATATTAACAAAAAAAAAACAGCTTAGAATTATAAAATAACCCTCTGTTTCACGGCTCACAAATGTATTTTTCTTGACATTTTAGCATTAAATGTTATCGAGCTTTAATTTCGGTTAAGAGTAATGTTTTGACTAGCTTTGCATTAATTAATTTATGATATCGACTGAAAGTGAACTGCTTTTTTGGCATCTTCAGGCATGATGAAGATACGGAAAGGCGAAACTCGGGTCGCTAGTGACAAAGCATGTGGAATCGCACTAAGTTGTAACAATTCAAATATGAATTAATTGTTTGATTCCTCTTATTGTTATTCTATTATCAGTTGCTCGCGATAAGCGAAACCAGTCCTGATCAAAAAATATATTGTGGAAATAAGTAATAAAGAGTGTGTTTTTTTTATTTAAAATATAATATTATGAAGATTCAATAGTTGGAAATATAATATAATCAATAATTGAATATGTTATTTCATTAGCTTAAATTACTGGCCTTATTATATTCAATTGAATTTTTATTTGGAAATAAATAATAAATGCTAAATAGCATTTTTAGCGAATCTCTTTAAAAAGAAAGTGTTAAATAAAAACGTTCCACCAGAAAAAATATTTATTATCGATATTACATTTCTGATATTTTTTAACACAGTTCCGCCAACAAATATGACGTCTTAGAGAAGATATATGTGTATTCGGGTATCCGTTATATGTAACCGCTTTTGTTGCGTTCTCCACTTTTTTCAACTTTTATTTTTTATTATTTCAGCTGAAACTGCAAAATCTAAATGGATGGAATTGCGTGACAGATTTTATAAAGAACTGCAAAGTGTTTCATATGACAATATTCACTCCGGCCAGCTTGGTAGTAAGTATGAAGGAAGATGGCCCTATTTCTACCAATTGATGTTTTTGGCTCCTACTAATTTTCAAAACAGTAAAAATTCGGTCAAATACGTATCCACGAAAGAAAAATTTCGTCATGATATACCCGAGGTTGTCGTGGAGTTTTCCCATAAGCCTTTCGTCGAGCCAAAACGGTCACAGTCTCCCTCGCTTGCTAGACCATCAAGAAGAGAAGTAATCATTGAGAAACCGTCGTCGTCAAAGTCCAGCCGTTCAACTTCCAAATCATCTGATGAAGGGCATCAACATGGAGTATCGAAGAGAAAATTATCTCCTGTACCCAAGGAGAGGAAAAAGAAAGAACGAAAAATCGAAGACGACGATGTCTTGTATTTTAAGTCACTTCTTTCATACATAAAGCATATTCCTTTAAGTAGGAGACTTCATATTAGAAATAAGTTTCAAAGTATTATAATTGAAGAGCTTAGCATGATTAGAAAATTTGATGCTTAGTTTTGCAGTACATGTATTTTATCAGTATTGTAAGTATCCTAACCTAGCCTTACCTAAATCTAACCTAACCTTTGAGAGGTTTTGTGAAAATACAAACCGATATTCTCTCATAAATACTTGCTAATTATTATTATTAAAGACTTACAGATCTAAAACAAGGACTGAATAGATCCTATTTTGAATCTCTCATATTGTCTTAAAAATATATAGTTACTTAACACTTTTTCTAGTGACGTGAAGAATATTTCATATAATTACATAGAAAACGATTTTTAGTAACGTCTTCTGGGCCTTTAAAGAATGGTTCAAATCTGAATATTTTTTTTAAAAAATAAGTCGTTTTAGTGCAATACAAACGTTATCAATATAGGTTTTATTAACTTTTACATGTTTTTTTTGTATTAATGATTAACGACTATCAAAAAACTTGAATAAACCGTTTTAACAGTTGAGACGTTAGTAGTCAGTGGGTTGAATTTAATGGTGTAAAAAGCATTTATAAAAAAAGCACTCAAAATAGAAAATCATTTGTTTTAACCCTTCCATTACTTTTTGATAGCATTTATTTTTCTTTAAATATTGTCAACAAAATATTAGATGCGATAAATATGATTTGCATTATATTGTATCAATTTCAAATTATATTCTATTCTTCTCAATAAATCAACACTATAAATTTGTTTTAATTATTCCTGCATAGGTACTTCATCAGGCAATATTGACGCCAATACTCACTTACAATTCTCAACTCACTTATAAAAATTTGTAAATTAAATAATACAGCATCAATCAGAATTATTCTAATTTTATAATGCTATGAAATTATTCAAAATGTTATTTTAATTACTGATTGTATGTTAAATCAAAATAAGAAAAAGGTTTATAGGAGAAATAAAAAGCGACCTGAAAACTACTACAATTTACTGTAATACAATACCGTATTATAATATGTAAATAATAATCACCCTTACCTTCATTTTCTTTTGATATTTCTGTTTTTACTGACCAAGTCGTTAATTGCATCTTTTGTTTTTATTGTACAGCAATTTTTACAGTAAGAAATAAACTTCATCGAATTGCAATATTGTTTCATTTTAGAACGTACACATTTTTCACATCTTACTTTCACATTTCACTTTTAAAGTGTCAACTGACACTTCTTCATGGAAAGACATGACATAATAAATAATAAAAACACATTTTTAGTACTTCCAAAATATATTTTATAATCAGGACCCTTTTTTCTCATCGCGAGCATTATTTGTATTTCTTGAACCCTTGGTTTTGTATACCGTCTAACGTTAACTCAAAATCTTGTATCAGTAGACGTGATGAACGAAGCCGGTCCTGATTATTTAATGTATTGTGGGAATAAGTACTAAGAAATGTTTTATGATATCGACTGAAGGTGCTTGATGGAATTTCAATATCAAATTTGAATTGTTACAATTTTTTACGATAGTCCGTGTGATAGAATGCCTGATGATGCCGAAAGGCGAAACCCGCGTAGTTACTGACAGAACATGTGGAATCGTACAAAATTATAATTATAATTAAAATTTGACTAAGAAATGTGTTTTTATTATTTAAAAAACTTTAACATAGTTTTTGCTAAAATAAAACGAGTGGTATTTCTATGATCATTGCTTAATGTTAAAATTTAATCACATTTTAATAGCATATGTTCAAACTATTCAAAAGAAGCGGTGTGTACATTGTAGAAACGGATATGAAAAAAAATGTATGATGAAACAGCATATCTATATGGGAGTTCCAAACTCTCGTAGAACTATCTAAAAAAAGTGAATCGATAATATATATCGGAAAATAATTTTAATGGTTTCTTTGTCTTGCGTATTGAATATGTGTCAATGTGTATAATTGTTTGTGTGTCAGTCAGTATAATTGCAAGTGGTATAACTCATAGTATGCACTGAGTTAACAGTATCCTAAGTTATTGCATTTCGAAGTCTCATGACTTAGGAATAAACTTGCAACAGTAGCCAACAGATCACGATACCGCGCTATGATGCATCGGCATTGAGTTTTCACCACGATGAACGTATTGGGAATGCAATTAGCAAGCAAACTCGTTCCGGCAGCTTGGTGTACGGTTAGAAGTAGGAATCAATCAGTTATCCTTTGAATGAAAACCTAACAAGGAACTTGTTCCGTAGAAAATTATACATTGAAAGCGCATTTAAATGATCGTTTAATTATTCAATATTACCCCTATAATATAATATTTTATTTCCGTTTCTTAATGATTTGTCTTTATTTATAACTACCAGTTATCAATAAATCGCATTAAACATTTAATAAATTTAATATTATTTTTAATACAATACAACGATTCACTGGGAAAATAATTGCATTAAAAAAACATCACTCATTTTCTCATACAGAGTTTCTAATTGCACACCTAAAAAGCATTGAATTCAACACCGCCCACATCGGTTTTCCTGACTAAGTATTTTGTCGAAAATTATACAAACAGCTGATTAATGCTGTTGATGAAAAACGATACAAGTTTTTTTAAATAAAAATAAAATAACACTAGTGTTATCAAATTCTTACACCAACAAACAACTTAATTCACTGATGGTGTACGAAACAAATGACTTTGAAAGAATATTCACTTTCTTTTCTGTTACGAACGCTTCACAAAAAGTACAGACATAAAATGAATAAAAGAAAAAGTGTACGTCATAGGGTTTGAAAGTTTTTAATCAAAATATAAGATTGCTCGGCGCCAAGTTTTAAAAGTAAACTTTTCGTCCAAAATGCGATGCAAAACTGCGAGGCTCGATCCCGGAGGCTTCCTAAACTACTCGAAGCTTAAATCAAACTTAAAATATAGCACAGTGCGTGAAAGCTGATTACACAATTTCAACAAATAAAAGTATTGAAATTGATGAAACGAATTTGTTGAAACTTTTTACTTTTCCACGTGTTTTGTCATTCAATCGCACGGATGCAATACCACTGACACAATAAATAGTTTTCGATACAAGAGGAACATCACAAAAAATATATATAGACCCTAAGGCAAGGTGTTAACATGCAAGATTTATGAAATAATTGTCATAACTATATTTAACTCCTAGCCGTAAGTTTTATATTTTCCTGTGTTACTCTTCTGGAATATAACTGATGCAAAATATTTATTGTTTGATCTATTGCATATGTGCGATAGAATATATGTAGATGTCGTAAGGTGAAACCATGGTCGTTAGTGACAAAAAAATGTGGAAATGTTTCAACAATTATTTTTTTTTATTGGAATTATATCAAGCACCATCAATACCGTTAATTACATTATTATCTGTTCGACGGTCACTTTGTGTAAATTCATTTTAATATAAACTAAAATTAATAACTTTGCCACTCTACTTGGTATGTGACTGTATGTGACACGTGTTTCACGAAAATATACCTTCCTGTTATTCATTACTAAATTAAACGGTGAATCTAGTTCTAACAATAAATTGATGACTGGGATGAGACTTTTCCTTTTTTACTGGACGAAGAGATTTCCAGTATAATTTTAAATTTGATATGAAAAAATATCATCTGAGATTTTTAAATTCCAGTTTTTCTCGATGAAAGTCATTTTTCAACAGCGACATGTTTTAATAAAAAATAAGCATATTGTATTTTAAATGGTCGCTCAACTTTTATGACGCCATCTATATATTTATTGAGTTCGAAAAACACTCGTGAAAATAGATTTGCGACTTGTACCTACAGTCTCTTAATGTCAGCTTCAGGGAAGGATGTGCTCTTATTTCGAATTTCTTCATGCGCCCCTTCTATATACGAATATACATTCATATTTTACATGCTACTTATATTTGAATGCTGTCTCACTACGGAAAATATGTTTTCACGAAACCATATATTTTTTGAAGTTCCTACATTATCGTTGTGTTCCCGCAATTTAAAGTCTGTGTTTTCTGTGTTTAAGTGAATATTACCCTATCGGCTGTTTTTAAATGGACAGATTTTTTTATATAAAATTGACGGAGCGGTAAGATCTATGATGAGGTATTATCAGAACTCTTCAAGTCTCCTTCGTGTCATATGTATAGACTTATTTGTTTAATAGTTGTTCTATCATTTCTAACAGACGTAAGTCGCTGCGGAGCTGAGTAATTCACAGTGAATCGGGTTCACGCGGACACTTCACGCACTATAATTATATTTATACCCCCCACATACTATACTCACACACGCATACATATACTTTTTGAAGGTAACTTTTTTGTCGCATTTAGCTTAAAGCTTAGTCCATTATTTTACTGAATCTTACATTTATTTCCACGATTAATTACCAATAATATATTCTAAATTATACAAAAATTAAGGAAAATAATCTCTTGACTTCTTTTATTGTTTCATAATCAGCCAATAAGTAAAAAACATTCATATTTTTATTTGCATTAAAAATCTAATCTATGTAAATGTATTACTACATAATCAAAGAATATATATATATTTTTCCAAAAACTATTTCTGAATCAAGTTTATAAAATCTTAAAGTTTTTTTTCATATAAACCTTCAGAGATAACCACATATTTGAAAGTAGCTGCATACTATCCACTTTTTCTATCTTCAGAATGAGAACATCGCCAACTACTTAATAAATAGACCAAAGAAAAACTGAAGATGTTTGGAAATGGGGAAAAAAACTTCAACATCAGACATATCAAACAGAGGTTATCAGCCTTTTATTATAATTTTTTAGTCATAATTACACATTAAATAAAATTTAGTCATTTATAATGCTCAAGCACAAAAACCACTTTATAAATGAAAATGTGCAACTAAACCTCAAAAAATACATTTTAGCCATATCCTACACATAATTAAGCATCTCAGAAAAGCTTCTGTATGAGTCTAACAAAAGTTTTCCACACTTTGGAGAGTGTAATAATTGGCATTTAGGGCTAAGGAAGTCTTTGGGCTTAGCTAACTGCTATTTCTACACCCCGTTTTTATAAGATGAGAGTGAATTAATTCAAATCTCGAACAATACCAGCCTTAAAATATTGATTCATACATCGATAAAAATATTAAATCAGAAATATTCCTGTAGTGCGAGTCGTAATCGCTGCAATCAAAGATAATTTACTAAAAACAACTTCAGTACTGACAAAAACACATTTTTTTAGTACTTATTTCCACAATATATTTTTTGATCAGGACCGGTTTCGCTCATCGCGAGCATTATCAACTGATGAATGTCTGCTGAATGAATGCTCGCGATGAGCGAAACCGGCCCTGATCAAAAAATATATTGTGGAAATAAGTACTTAAAAAATGTGTTTTTATTATTTAAAATATAATGCCTTTCCATCAAGAAGTGACAGTTAACACCTTAAAAGTGATTCAGTACTGACGTTTTATTTTCCATCGAAAAAACATTTTTGCTCAACACGCTTGTTGAGGATTTTTAAGGCGAGTGTTACATTTTATAAATACAGTACGTTATTGATGAAAAATTAAGTTTTTTGAAAATATAAATTGATAGAGCGTTAAGATCAGTAAGAGTTCATCTACTTTCCTTCATTTATTATGTGTAGACGTGTTTATTGTATAATTTTTATGCTGTTGCTGACAGGCGTAAATCACTGCAGAGCTGAGCAATCCACAGTGAATCCGGTTCATGTGAACACTACACGCATTATAACTACAATATATTTATATCCATATACTATACTCGCACACACATAAATATGCATACAAACGCATTACACTATAATAATTCTGTGTAATTTTATCATTTCGATTTTCAACAGGAAAAATCTTACATAAATTATTTTGTAACGATATATGTTAGTCCTGACTGAGAAAATCGAAATTACTATTCAAAACGTCATATATTGATTGCAATATACACTGAGCTTTGAAATTTAAACAGCTTGCTCCAACATTGGCAGACATTTTATCATTTTTTATGATGAAAATTAATTAACATTTAATATTAATATGTGATAGTTCTTCTTGAATGTTAAGCTTTCGTAGAAATTCAGGGTTATGAAATTCCATCGAATCATATCAAATTAAATCCATTTTCTGACTGACATTAACTCAGCGGGTGACAAAATAGAGTAACTAAATGTGCCACGTAATATGTAGTTAAGAAACTACTTAAGATGTTTATTAAATTTACAAAAGCTCTATACGCCCAAAAGATGTTATATAATCACTTGATAAAGCACTTTGAAGGCTATTTAGATATACGTATGAAATTATAAAGATAATACTCGTTTCAGTAGTAAATCTGGGATTTCAAAACAATAGTGCAATGACTGTCGCCATTTTTATGTGGGAAAAACCACCTTTATTCTAGATTATTTACATTAGAACTCTTAGCTTTTTCGTATAAAATAAAAATACATCGGCATTTGTTAATCATCAATATATTATAAGAAAACCATTTATTTTATTTTTTGAAGAAGATATTATATTAAAACACTGAGATTATTAACTATTTGATCAAAAAAAATCTATACAAAAAGAGCTCAATTTTTATATAAAACAACCAGCGTAACTCTTTTTAATTTTCGTATTTGATATCCCTTACATGAAATTAGTTACAATTAAGTTTTAAACTACGTCAAAAAGATACATATATAAATGATCAGTTAATAGAACAGTTCGAAAGTTACTAGAATATTTGTATGAAACATTGAAACTTCTTTCATAAACTTTAATTTAAATTATTTTTTATTTGGAAAAAAATCGAACTCATAGATATTTTATATGATTTTAAAGAATCGTTATCAAAACAGTCATCGCTAAAATATTATACTAAAAATTTCCATACATAAAACATATTCATTTTCCACTAGTCCAATCAAGAATTTTACAGCTCATATTGTTTGGCAGTCATAAAACGACCGAATTTTTAAGCAGAATCACAAATTCCTCGCAAATCGACTAATTCAACCTTAATTTTTATTCCTCTTTTAACGACTTGCGTGTAACGGTAAAGTTACTGCGCATTATTGACTATTAGTTAGTGACCCCTGAAATTGTTCGTAAAAGAGAGTCAAAGAGCGAATTGGAATTACCGGATAAAGACCTGACAGCAAACTTTGTTTCAATCGCTGAAGAAAGTTGGTCGAGATAAAAAAAGAGTATATCTTTCCGCTCGCATCAATTCGATACTGCATTTTAGTTGAACATGCCTCTTTTATTTATGCTTAACGCTTTGAAGTGTGCATTCAAACTTTATTAATAAGCTTTGTTTCAATGACTGTAGTCATTTGAAACTCTTTGAATATTTAGTGTTATTTATTGTGTAATAGTCTAAGTTTATATAGTTTTTAAGTTTTATACGAGATTCGTATTCTCACACATAAAAAGTCATTGCTTGTTAATTTACCAAGCAAACTATACTCCTTAACTACATAATTAAATGACCTCCTATCGGCATAATTTATAATTCATATGGTGGTATATTTTTTGATCATTATATGGTAATGTACTAGTATTTAGATTTCAAAATTTTCAGATATAAATTAAAGTTTATTCTTTGTTGACTTCATACAAATAAAATTTTCTTAATAAAATAATTCTTTACTAATTATTTACTGAGCATATATAAAATAGAATATGAGTATAATGTTAATGTCTACCATCAGACTGCATCCTAACTTTATTGAACTTCGAAACACAATCACCGAAAATGCAAATATTTTCATCAGTGTTATTTTGGTGCTAAATGATGTAGCTCTTCTAGCTATACTTTTTGGAATGAATACACTATTAGCAGTATAACTTTACATTGTGTGGTGAATTTTATTTGTGCTGCAGAGTGCATACACATATATTAACGATCGAGGACTCATTTATGAAGTATCTTTGATGCATTTATTTGTTTGAGAGAATATATCATATTTATTGTGGTTATGTCAGCCTTATTTTTGACTGTATGTCAATTTATTATACGTATTAAAACGGTATATTGTCAATGCCTAAAAATTCTCTATTCGCAGTTCGCAAAATACAAGCGAAACGAATATGCTACATTCCGAATGCAAAGCTATCAATTATTTGAAAACTTAAACAGATTGTCAAATTCATATAGCCGTCATAATTGGATATAGGAAAGTGGCAATGGTATTTTTATTATTTGAATATAAGAGGCAGTTTACACATAAAAAATAATTTTTAATAGATACAACTGATTTAATTTAAACTTTAAACAATGATGGTTTTCCAAAATGCTTTAAGAGAAATCAAGTTAATCTATCAATTTTTATATTTAAAGTAAGCAATAAAAGCTGTATTAATTTATGATATCGTTTGAAGGTGCTTGGTGGAATTCAATATCAAATTTGAGCTTTTAACAATTTGTACAATTCCGCATGTTTAATCGTTCAAAGTTTTGACAATCCAAATTTGAAAAGATGTATTGATTGTATTGGCATTTAGTTGGTAGAACTCCATTATAAGACGGTGAATTAATAGCGATGTATTTTAGTTCTAAAAAATCCATAGTTCTGATGAGGGGTAAGCCGAAAAAGCTCTCAACTTTTTATCTTATGAATTTTGTATAAATAAAATACATTTCTATTTTCTCACCGTGTTATAAAAGATGCAGTTTTATTTAGTTTCAACAGTTGTATATAGCTTTCACTTGAAAGCTTCGTTCCTCTCACGAGTGTTTAAGCTCTAAGCTCTCTTAACAAGTCCCAAAATCAATACAACAGAGTGTCCGTTTAGCACTTGACACGTCTGTCCATTTGATTGCAACGTCGAGCTTTTGAAAAGGACTTTGTAAAATCTCACCCTATTTGATTTCGGTTGTAGGCTTTTGGCTTATTTTATATATCATGCTTATATCTTCTTTCATTCCTTTATACTGATACAAAAGGGTGTACATATTTTAAATTATGTACCGTCAAAAGAATTGTTTATATTAATTGCACAATGCAAAGTTCTTAAAATAATCTATTTCGTATTGATAATGATTATAACTGAACTTTAAAAGCCAGAGCGGTGCAGCAAAGAATAACTGGGATGTTTACAGGTTGAATTATTCACATCTATTCTTTCTATTCAATCGGAATACATAATGATATTATCAAGGCTAAACTACCATTTCTATGTTATATCTAAATAATTTGTCATTCAATATTAAACTTTTTGGCTGAAATGAGATCTATGGGAACATCTGAAAAAGCTTTGTATAATATAAAGAGAGATGAAAACGTTCATATATCCAGCCAACTGTTTCGACAAGTATTTACTTTAATTTACCTTTTTAACTACAATTTTAACACGGTGAAAAAAAAAGCAATGTATTTTATTTCTATAAATTTTTTAAAGATTTAATTGATAGCTATTTTGGCTCACAAGGTCGTCAGAACTATGTTTAAACGTACATTTACTTATCTATATATAGGTGTGTAGAAAAAGTATACAATACATCTTCTCTTCTGTTTTAACAACCTAGCTTATTTCCTGTTAGCAATAAAACTAAAAATTTTGATGAAACTTAACAGGCGGTCGTTTCAATAAGCCTAAATATTGGACGGAGATAATTTATTACGGAAACGCATCAGCCCCTCGTAATGGTCTGAGGAGCGGCGAAAGACTTTTATTTATCTACTACAATTTTTCTTGCCTCATTGATCTATCATAGGACATAAAAAAATGACTGAGCAACATATGAATGTGAATTACTTCTTTCCAGGTAGCTGAACATTACAAATTTTCATTGAATGATGAAATAATACATACAAAAATTCAATACCAAATTAGCAATGCGTTGATAGTAATTTAGATTAACAGCATTCTCGTTGAAATTTTCAATTTTCATTTTCAAACCATTAAATTGTCTCTGGTATAAATCTGGCAATTGTAGACTGCAGTGCAATGACTACCAGCACTTTTACGAGAAGAAACGCAGACTCTAGACACAAGAGTATGAGAACACTTCATCTTTGAAACTCCTTACAATATTTATCTTCAAAGAACAATGTAACCTTCAACCAAAATTCCATACTATATCTCCTAAGTGAGATTAGTTCATTAGACAATTTAAAAAAAATTACAAACAAACACTACTTCGCCTGAAATTTAGTACCACTGTATCCCACCAATTTCAATTAAGAAGGTAATTACCTAATGATATTGTAATAGTATTTGATGATTGTAAAATCTTTCACCAAAAAATCATTAACTGTAATAAACATAACATTACCAATTCTAAAAGTGTATGTCATTCTAATCAATCATTATTACATGCTCCGATTGTATACAACCGATAATTTTATCTCAGTTATATTACATTCGTGTGAAAGAATTCCCAAAGATCTCAAAACGCAAATCCCGGGTCTTGCGTGATAGAACATGTGGAAATATACAAAATTACTATTCAAATTTAAAGTGGTTGCTAATTGTAGTTTTTTA
This sequence comes from Himalopsyche japonica, assembly GCA_028555115.1. Lineage (NCBI taxonomy): Eukaryota > Metazoa > Arthropoda > Insecta > Trichoptera > Rhyacophilidae > Himalopsyche > Himalopsyche japonica. The sequence continues at coordinate 2,015,202 of JAHFWJ010000455.1, read as the reverse complement.
TCGTATTTCTATTATATTGATATATTATTTTTAATTTATTAACTCTATGTTCACTGAGGAGATAATTATCTTTTGCATGATACACTTTGTTAAATCGGGAAATAAATTAAATACGCCACTTCTTACAAAAAAAATAATTGAATAGTTTGTTAGTAGTTAAAATCACGTAAGAAATGAAAAATTTTACTGAAGAAAAACTAAATATTTGTACTTTTGTTAGTTAACTCGCTCCATAAAAAACATAATTTATTTAACAATACTTTATTAAGCTCAATATATTTTTCATTTTCATTTATTCGGCCATGTGCTGGTGGATTTTAATAATTAAATGAAATTCAACATATAAATTATAAACGACTTTTTTTGAACCATTTTTCTGTCGTGAACGCATAGAATGGCGTGCGAGATCGGAAACCAAATAGGGTCAGAAATAAAAATGTCAGCTCGTGACGCTTTTGCAGGTTTCGGCGGACCTGAAACATGAAAGGTGCTCACGGCTTTTGTTTTCTTTTTTCAGTAAAGTGTACTCAAGTATTTCAAACACGCATATATGAAAACAGTCGCGGTCTTGGCAAAAGGACATGCTTTGACCTAGGCAATGATTCGACTCGATAATAAAATGTCTCAAAAGTAAAATAAAAACATTATTTCACGACATAGATAAAATAAAAAATCGTTACATCCACCATATAAATGTATCGTGTATATTGTATATTTTATTTTATTTGGGATTAAAAATTTACTATGTATCTTAAAAATATTTTTGATTCAAATAATACAGTTTTTTTTAAGCTTAAATTTTATTTGAAAAATCTCCGCAGATGCCTCTATTTTTTTTACATCATCGACTTATTCTCATGATGTTAATATATCAACATAGCTTTATAATCAAGGCTGTAGAGTCGTTAAAAAGATACGACTTTGACCCCCAAATTGATCAAATGCACGACTCCGACTCCGATTAAAAAAAAAGTCCTAGTTTTTCCAACCATTCATATATTATGTACATTAAATAAAAAATCAACCGACCAATCCAGCGAATTATTAATTAAAATATTTTTCGAATTATCTAAACGAAAAAGTAGACATAGTCGTTATTTTTCACAACACCGACTCCGGTCCAAATACCGGTACCCCACAAATCTACAGCCTTGTTTATAATAATTTTTCAATTAATTGATTCTGCTATTTTGGCATCTACCCCTTGTCAGCTTTAACGTAGTTTGCACTATGATTTTACGTCGAAATAACTGTTTCAATTTCTATAATTCTTTTATATAATAGAACAAAATACTGTTTTTCCACCTCTGAGGTCATAGCTGTCACTTCTTGATGGAAATGCATTATATATTTAAATATATAATATAAAAACAAATTTTTCAGTACCATTTCTACAACTTAATATATTTATGACCAAGAACGGTTTCGCTCATCGCGAACATTATAAAAAGGTTTCCGTGGATAATACTAGTACATTAAAGTTGATGTTTTTAAAAATAAGAACTTCATTTTTTTAATATTTCAATAATTTATTACTTTATAGCGATTTTGCTAATCGCTAGTAATCAACAGATAAAATACTCATCACAAGCAAGACTATTTACACAATATTTAAAGTTAAAATTTAACCAACAAAAAGAAATATGAGGGAATAATTTACAGGTAAGCAATCATACCTTATAAATATCAAAATTAAATTAAATAGTTCACAAATAAAATTTTAAAGACTTCTAAGAAAACTTTCTGTTATTCGACCTTGTTAATTTAAGTTTCACGATTTAATGTTGGTGTTTCATTTGTATTCATTATACAATTAATTTTCACATAATATAAAATCACAAATTTGATGAAATCTAATAAAATTCTGAATATTATAAAATATGTAGTAAATTTACTATCAATTTCTGCGGCTTAGGATAAATATTATATTTTGAAATAGTTATTTAATAATCAGCATTGTGGTTGTGATAATCGACGCTTTCATCACAACAGTGAACTTAGTCAAATGTTTATTACGCAAAACGCAATGCATGGTAACATTATGGGTTAATTATTTTAGTTAAATGAGCATGTATCAAATTTTAGAACAAATGAAATAATCATTTGTATACTATTGCGATCGAAACATTCAATCTCAATTCAGCTTTCGCGTTCTAGTCTGTCATTTATAAAAAACGTTAATTTTAATTTAATACAATACGTAACTCTTAATGAAATTTTTATAAAAGGTATGAAATAAGAACAATATTTTCAACTGAGCTTGCAATAAAAATTACCGCAAAAGCAAGTATTACAAATCAAAATGCGTTTTTTTTTCTTTTTTATACACCATACTAATAATAAATGTGTAAAACCGTGCATGTTTACCTGAATTACAGTTTCATATTTAAATCAGTAAGCATCATACAATCTTTTAAGGCGTTCATCGTCACTTCTTGGTGGAAAGGTATAATTGTTTGCAATTTGAATTTACTCGGTAGAACTTTATTATAACACAACAAATCCATTTTATGTTACAAAAGTTCACGGGGAAATTTTTCGATGATGTTTAATAATTTTTGACATCGCAGTACAATGTCATTGTTTACATTAAATATAAAAAAAAGTATTGGCATGGCCCACAATCGCTCGTCCGTCAATGCATAGTCTCAGTGTAAATATTGATCAATTATTTATACCTTTTAATTTCTATTATGATTATACACAGAATTATTAACTATTTTTATAAAGTTTTTATATTTTATGTAAGTTTCAGTGCTTAAAAGGTATTGCTTTGTAAATAATATTTATTTTAAAACGATGACATTTTAATTGTTCTCTGGCCTTGGCCCAGTGTTTGAATATAAATAATTATTGGTTTCAAACAAACTTATAGAGATTGTCTGAAGACAAATCAGGCTATATTCTACTACAAAACTTAGCTCATAAATCAAAATTGTAAGGCTGTTAACTCTATAATGTTTTTGGGTTTTAATTTATAACACTCTGCAATCAGACATCTCAAATAGTTGAGACGTTAGACGTCAGAAGGTTAAGAAAAGAAATCTTATACTAATTTACCTAAATTTTGAGACCATTTCTTCCATATGAGTGGACATGGTAAACAAAACAAAATAAAAAGGTTCGTTCGTCTTGGCTAGTCACTAAGAAATTTTCCAACGCTATTAATTTATAAAGCTCTCAATAAATAATGAAATTATATATTAGCGACTTCTTACAAAGCCTGACTTTTCTATACGGTAATTTATTATTCTAACAGTCGAAAAATCTGCGAAACAATTTTATTCTAAAATAATTCTCGGTAGCTGTTCAGTTCATTTTCACAAGAAAACTAACGCAATCTATAAATTTTCCACCTCAAAAACTCTTGGATAAATATTTCAAATTTTATAACGATTTCGTATTTGCTATTAGTCAAGTCTTTAAAATATAGACGGGTGAATCCGCAAAAGCGTATGTCGAACAAACGAATTTAGTTTACAAAACGATTACTGCATATTCTTGTTTAATCATTCTATGATGATTGTATTCGTTTTCCGTATTTACTATTTCAACTGAACAATCATAGTCTAGCAGCACACAATATAATAGTTTACTGTGAACATTTGCTGTTTGTTTGACTTGCATTTACTTAACGGTTTGTAATATAATGAGAAGATCTAACAGCTGTTTGTTATCTTTTCATATAAGAAAAAAGATATACAGTGGAACCTCGATCAATCGTTCTCGCATAATACGTTTTCCCGGCTGGAACGCTTATTTTTTATAGTCCCGTCAAACTCCCATAAGAACAATGTTAAATAATTCCGCATTGACCGTTTCCCGATTCCCCGATTTCCTCGATAAACCGTCTAAATATTTTGGTCCCGTCACAAATATTATCCCGATTGACCGTTTTTATTGCATATTTCTCCGTATCTCGGCAAGCAAGTTTGACACAGCCGAGTGCAGGTGCTATGTCTAGACACGTTGGAATCCGCTGTACATATTAGACGTAACGTATTGGACGCATGTGCTATTTTTTGGGTTGAAATCCACCACACGCGTATTATTGTTTATGATGCAAATACATTTGCAGTTGTTTAAAATTCATAGTAATAATGATTCCTGTACATACAAACTTTTAGTCACAAGTTTAATAACAAGTCTTTGTTCCGATTAAAGTGCCAAATAACAAAGAAGCAAACGAACATAAAAGACTTTTTTAAAAAATAAATTTTATATACAGTATGTACAAGTAACTAATATATAAATGTTTTTTACGATTTACTTGTTTATTATTATTTGAAGTTTTCCCGCATTCTCCGTTTCCCGCATTTACCGCTATTTTTTCAGGGTCCCTTGAAAAACGTAAAATCGATGTTTCACTGTTATAATATCAAGAAGAGTTTCAAGTTAAAAATAAGCTATTCTTTTTGAATTTGACATCTTATAGCAAGATTTTACTTTTTCCACTTTTTTCGCTTTTCAAATGACGAGTTTTATTTTCATCTGCCCCATAAATGTTATAGCAGATACATGAAACAAATCACATCTCATAAAACGATAATGCTTGAAACTATTATTAAAGTAGAAATGTTTTTCAACTTGAAAACTGACTGGTTGCTTTTTTTTTAAATTTATTACATAAATGATCTTTATTACTCTTAGTAATAAAACGATTTACTTACTTGCAAAAACGGCCGTCTTATTAAACAAATGGTGTATTTATCGATTAGAAATAATATTTCAAAAAGCTGATAGAATATTGAGATTTATTTCAACATATAATTTTTTCTAGCTGTGTTTGTGCTCAAAACGGTAAATTCGTAGTATTATATTGCTAACGAAAATCTGGTCTATCAAAAATACAGCCAGTTAATCTTTACATGTACACTAAAATCTCAAACTTCATACCCAAAAAACATATTATTTATGCACTGTAAGATAATAAATACATTTCATTAATTTCATTTAAAACAATACTGTTTACAAAGTATTCAAGAAAGACTCACAGTGACAAACGCAAATAAATTAAATTATGTTCATTAACTTCTTGTAAATTCACGTTTTTATGAATTCAAACTGCTTTTTGTGCATATTCTTTAAAGTTGTATTATAAGAGTAATTGTGAAATATTTCTTATTAAATTATGATCTAACAAAGATAACCTTTATTTAATTATTGAAAAAAATTGTATTCCAACAAATTTTTACCTGCTTTGTGAATGCTTAGGTGTTTGGTTTTTTCCCAAAACATTTACGGTCCACAAAAAAACTCTTGACTTGAACTCAATACTTGCGCAATTAGACGGATTTTTGTTGTTTATTTGTTTCCATAACATAACATTTGTTTGTTCTCTGTTTGCCTTCTGATATAATTTAATAATTATAATCAATTAGCATTTATATATGTAACGTATTTTTTATGAAAATATCAGTTGTTGTGTGATAGAATACCTGAAGATGTTGAAAGGTGAATCCCGGGTAGTGACACAATTTCGACAATTCAACTATGTTTTTGAAATTTTATTAACCATCTTCAGTCGATGTAATCAATCAAAAAATATTATTGTTATTTTTATATGAGCATTATAATGAAGACCAACGACAAATATTAAAATACATATTTCCTTAGTTATGTATTATATTTGCAACAAAATTTTTATCCTTTTGGCCTCGAAAGTGAAATAGGGTTATTATAATTGCAGCTTTGCGATACAGTTTCCCATTTTTAGGGGATGAATATAGCAAATACGAAAATCCCTTTGTAGCGGAATAGTGTTTGTATACCAAATAAATGCAAAACCATAATACGACCAGAAGTTGCATACATTTCCTCGTTCGTGCGCAAAATACGTATCGAATTAATTTCCATGCAATTTCAAAGTAGAATATTCACATTTACATATCGTACAGCACTTTGTTATGAGCTTAGAGGGTGCGTTCACTCAAAACATTATAATGTAGATATTGTGAAATTTTACATTTATACAATAATAAAGCAAGCAATTGATCTCTTCGATCTAAGCAAACTCGTTTATTAATTGAGATTAAATTTTGTAACACAAACCGTCTAGTAGACTTCTTTAGCCGTATTCGCTTATTATTAGATGCATATGGGGTTCTAATGGATCATCTTATTGCGATTTGCTTTTAGCTTTTTATCTTCACAGGAAGTAATGAAATAAACATAAATATACTAAGGCAGGAACTACTGTCTTACAAAGCTTCGTTTTTACGATCGAATGGGGGGCGGTGAATGCAAAATCAATGCATAAATGTTTGCATTCCGAAATCTAAGCTCGTGACCTGACAACTGAGTGTATGAAAGCTTAATGCCGTTGACCACTCAGACGCAGGAAAGCAACAAAGATATACATAAGAAATTATTAAGACTTTACCGTTGCAGAAATAATAATATTACGTTACTTTCAATCTTTTATATGAGAAAAATACTCGTATTCAAATGTGGCATAAAAATAGATGTACCAACTTTATATGCGCTACTATTTTTTTATTTCAATGAAATGAGTAAATAAGCTATAATTGAATGATTTTTTTATTGATTTTACTTATTGCAGGTATTAAAAGTTTCAACTGTCACTTCGTAGTGAATTGACTGATTTGTTTACAAGTGCTGATCGTAAAAAAAATTAATTGAGGAAATAGTAACTTAAGATGTTGTTTTTATTGTTCAAATAAAAAAAAATCAAATATTATTACTCAAACTGATAAAAAAATTCCAATTATTAAGATCTAATATGTTTTGGCAGTCAAATACCAACTCTCCAAAGAAATTGTATTCTATACATAAATACTGCTATACAACAACACAAACTAGGTTTCACATATATGAATTTTGATCCGGAAAAACCGATTAATTTATAAATCTCACCAAGTACAAAGTTATGTAGCCAGATTTGGTCTGATATATCGTAAAAGTTACAATGTAATTTAATTTACAATTGTTTGTTCAGAAAATTTCTCAACAATGGTATTACTTCTGGATTTCTTTAAAGAAAACTTCACAATGCTAAAATTATTTATAGATAACTTGAAAAATTGTTAATAACTCATGAAAATATGTAACTTTGCGAGTATCGATGTCAGCACTCAAAAAGTCAAGGGGTGCACGTAAACGATTAAGGCCGTAAAAATTCATATGAAATATGGGAGATTAGCCGTTAAATATTAAATAATGATTGTTAAAAGTTTTATGTATCTCTACACATTTATCCTCAACAAAATATATTTTCTTGTATAAATAATCATATTTTTAGTCGTTAGTAAAAAAGACTACACGTCAGCTTAAACATCAAGTCGCAACTGTGAATATCGAGTCCTCTAATCATTATAAACGCTATCACATGTGTGAGCGCATATTTACGTCACCAAGTGTTGCCAGATATTATAAAAAACCTAACATTCATTTTTGAAAATGTGCTCTTAATAAAAATATGTATTTGCGACATAACTTGGCCATTTTTTCTTCATTTCAGATATTTCGATATGGAAATTGTATCATTAATATAAAAATACATATTCAAGATAAAATGACAGTTGGGAGAGTGTGATAGCTACAAAGGCAAAAATTTATGCATTTTTAATTATTATAATTTGTGGTGTCTTACGATTATACTAACCTTCACAGATAGGCGCACGACTTCAAATAAATTTAGGGACAGTCTGTACACTTAAATGCAAGCCACCAAGTCTTGAGTGACTGCTCCCGAGGCAATTTCAGCGCTAAAAATATGTAAACGCTTAACGTGTTAAGTCGCGAGAAACAACTACTTATACGTATGGACGTGGGGGGGTGGTGATGGGCCTTTATAGTTAGGGGAGGATGTCGGAACCTATAAGTAAACCACATGCTTTTCATTCTAATTCAGCTTCTAGGCTGACATGATTAAGAAATCTCACTTACTTTATATATAATATTTAATATATATATTAGATAAACTGTACTATTTTAAAGCTGGATAAAAGTTTCGTTTCTCGGCGTACATGAGACTTAACATAATAAACACTAGCAAAAGACTAAAAGTTACAAAAAGTTAGAAAAACACATTTTTTTTTATTCACATACTCATGAAAAAAATACTTACACGTGAATGCATTAACGTAATGAAGACTTTTTATAATAGACAGGGGCGCCACGTTGTTTTTCCAAGAAAAATGATACAAAATAAATCTAGTAAATTTAGCTTTAGTTTACCGATTGTCGTATAATAATTTTATATAAAACAAATTATCTTTAATTGCAGTATTTTGAAAAATGCGTGGTAAGTATTTGTCAGCTATTTTTTATAAGATCATTTGTCCAAATAGATGTTTCGTTTGAAATAAATGGTCTCATCAAAAGATATTAAAGTGCTCCAATTTTGGTAGACTGTAACTCATTAAGGTGGTTTATTTTTATTTTTCATACGAGACACTTTACCTTTGGTGGCAGTCCTGCGTGCTGGCGAAAGAATGTACGCAAATACGTTCAGTAACAAAAACTTAGCATCATATCATAAATAATGCGCTTGCTTTTCAAATATTCATTGCGTGAGTGAATGCGCCCTGTTTTTCTTTTGATGTGGATTATGTCTATCAAACACAGATTTAAATTTAAAAAAAGAAAGTTTTTATGTAAGTGAAGATGATTTTTTCAAATGTGATGAATCTCAATATGTCCGCATGAACTAATATTTTCACAGTTTTATATTACTGAAATCATGAATTTTAAGCAAAACTTTGAGTTAATAATTACCAATCTCTCATTACAAACAAATTCTCACGTTTAATAAATTAATACATGAGAATTTTAATGATAGTCAATTAAAGATTTTGTTCATTAAGTAGTAAGTGTGGGTTATTTTCGTCATTAAAATTTCCCACTCCTTACTTTCTTATTGATCGTTCAGAGCTTCTAATGGATTATTGATTTACCATAATTGTAATTGTAATTCTTAATAAGTGATTGTGAACATTTAATTTTTATACTAATTTACTTTATTTGTATCAATATTGTATGATTTAATGTAAATTGTTTCCTAGTTCTTGAACCCATGGTTTTGTACACCTGCTACCTTTAACTCAAATTATTTTTTGTTTTGTATAAATAGACTTGTTTGTAAATTGTATTCTATCAGTTGATAATGCTCGCGATGAGCGAAACCGGTCCTGATCAAAAAATATATTGTGGAAATAAGTACTAAAAAAATGTGTTTTTATTATTTAAAATATATAAACGATGTAAAATAATTTACAAACACGGTGAAAAAGACAGCAATGTATTTTAGTTATACAAAATAATTTTTAAAACATATAGTTGATAGCTATTTCGGTTCACGCCATCGCCAGAACTACCATGTTACGCGCTACTATTTTGTTATGTTTTATAATGAAGTTCTACCAAGTGAATGCTAATTCAATCAATAATTTACAAAAACAAAATTTAAAGATTAAACATAATATAAAAGCTTCTTATATTATATGTTATCAAATATGTAACCAATTGAAAGTTTATTAGGAATTAAACTCTTACATATGGTCTCAATACTTGTTATTTTTTTATATCATTAAGTTTTGTAGTATTTTTGATATTATATTTTTCAACTCAATGTGTATTAATTTTTTTAATTTTTTAACAGCTTCTCTGATATATAACAGTTAGAATTATTCCAATGATATGAGAATTTGTTTATCAATGACTATTTAAAATTGTTTATCTGAAAAGCTTCAGTTGTTTTTTCAAATTCACTCATTCCCTGCTGAACTACAAAAAAGTTATTCAAACACTTGATAATTCTAAATTAATTCAGCTTAAGAATACTTATATAAATGGCTGTGAAAAATAAGACTGTGTTTTTTTAACAGTGTCATTGACACCGTTTACAATCTTACATTATTAAATATCAATACTTAGTCAGCAGTCTTAACATTTGAGACCTAAGCAGTCATTGGTTTAAATCAATATTTATGTTAGACTTCGTATCATAAAAATATGGACAGTGCGGCAAATAGCTAATTTTTATCTTATGCCAATTCTATTTAATGCCAGGAATGGCTAAATATATAAATTTAACAAAATTTATTAAAGCATACCCTAAATTTAATACTTCACGAAAGAGTATACCTATTATTGCCAAAAAGGTATTATAGACAGGAATAGGGTTGTTTTTCATTTCGTAAAATCTTACTTGAAACTGACCAAAAAAATCCACCTTCAGTTACAGAAAGTTTTATTCTAAAAACGGAAACCCCTTACGTATCTCGTAATTGTTAGTATTGTGAAATTTTATGTATATTACATAATATATTTAAAATCATAAATTTATCTTAATGTTTCAGTTAAAATAAGGCCTTAAAAATCCATTGAAAACGTACCCGATTTCGATTTGAAATCTTAATAATTTGTAAAGGTAAAATTTCACTCAAAACTTTTATCAATTTATAAATAAACGCAGAATAAATTCAGCAATACCTCTTTGTAAACTTTGGGTATTATTTTCGCAAGAATCAAAACTGCTTAAGTTATATCAAATTTCTAAGTAAACTTCTCCCATTAAATTTCATTTATAATTATAACGACAATGATAATAAGTACTTTAAGTTAACTGAAAAAGCTTCATCGCAAAATTATCTTCCCTCGAAACTTTTCACAAACAGATCCATTTCACGCCAATAAAGCAACACTTCCTGTGCTACGAAAGCTCTCTTTGTTGAGGCTTCACGCGCCGTTAGAGCTTTTACAACACCCTGATTGCACAGTATGAACGTGGATTTAAGCTCATATCGTACAGGGTTACCTAAAACCTACATTTACTTTTAAAAAACTCATACAGGTAGTAATAAAGCGTGGCAACTTTTTTTTCCTTGTACAATAAATATTGTTCAGTGCTTTGAAAACAACTAAGAGCAAAAATCTTTGAAAAATTCTTGTTCAACGTTCAAATTTTTGCTTGATAACTACTACTATCTACTAGATCAAGCTAACAATCAACGGTCAAGAAAAATAAGATTCCTTAGTTTCTAAAAAATATTATATATTGACGAACTACGATCACATTATAAAAATCACATTGCTACATGTGTTACATATAAATAATATTAAAAAAATAGTTCAAAACTGATTTTCCCAACTGTTTTTTGTACAGTGTTTTGATGGTGAATACTCAAGCATACAAGAGTGTTAACAGTGTCGAAACTTTCTAATACAGGCTAATTATCACAGTAAAAAAAATTTAAAAAAATGACCTTTAAGAACCTCTTATTTATAATATATAATTAAAATAAATTTAAATCAAATTAAGAATTTAGAAAAAGTCACGAAACACCGATGTGTAAGGGAAATGAAGAGAAAAAATTTATAATTAAATTACCTGCACTTAAATAGTTTAAGAAAACATCCATTTTTAGGTGTAATTGTCACTTCTTAATGGATAGTCATATTTTTCATAATAAAAACACACTTTTAGTACATATTTTCATAATATATTTTATAATCACGACCGGTTTTGCCCGTCGCGAACATTATCAACTGATAGGATACAAATTACAAGCAGGTCAAATACAAAACGAAAGGTTCAAGAACTAATAAAACAATTTACAGGAAGTCATACATGCATATATACATATAATATAATATATGTTCCGTGATGTATTGAAATGCAGGTAATTTTTATCATCATTTTTTTTCCTAGCAAGGCTTTCACGATTGTTTTGAGCACTCAATGGATTATTGATGTATCTTATTGTTGTTTGCATATAAAATATTCTTAAGATTCTATTTATAAAATAAATAAATTTAAATAAAAATTTAATTAAAAAATACTTTATTTGAATGTATATTGCATAATTTCCTTTAATTTGTTTTGTTAGTTCTTAAGCCCTTGGTTTTGTATTCCCGATAACTTTGACTCAAAATTGTGTAAATACTTTGTTTGTATCATATCAGTTAATAATGCTCGCGATGAGCGAAAACGGTCCTGATACTAAAATACTGAAGTACTGTAAAATTTGTATTTTTATTATTAAAAAATCTCTTTTATAGAAAGCGATTAAAAAATCACGACATTATTTTTATAAAGTTAAATGCCTTTATATAAAAAAATATTTTTAATACAGTATAACGTTCTTGTTTGAAATATTATATGCATTATGATACGTTCACTACTTTTAACGACACCTGTACATCCTTACCATTCAGGAGTTGATTACACTCTGATATTGCATAGATTGCTATCGCTTAGATCCATAATGTTCAAGTTTTCTCTTCATACAGGTAAAAACTTACTTGTGTGTAATCAAAACTCAAATGGCGTCAAGATTATAAATAACATTTCAGCACACTCTTATTTTTAAATAAGAAATATTAATTAAATTTTTTGGAATATCCTCATATTTTATTGATATATTATTTTTTCATGGAAAAATATTTATTAAATATTTTTTTTTAATTTAAAGTATTTAATACTATAACTTTAACAAATACAAGTTGACATTAATCATTTCCATTCTATTTTAAACTATTGCAAAAGAAAACTTTATTGTTAGTAGCCAACTAAATCTTATCATTATAATTGCAAAATGGTACATTCTATAGTATGATTGAATGTTTTATGTTAAGTATTTGTGTTTATTTTCAATTAACAATACATTTGAATTTATATTTGAAAAAATCCAGTTAACTTGGTTATATTTCGGGTTTTCTTTTGTTGATCTGGATATATGAATGTTTCTTATTCATAATACAACTCCGTCTAGAAACTTATTCTTTAATATAATATAATTTAACTTCAATAAAAAAACACTACGTTTTTTACTATTTCTGCAATTTTATAAATTAAATTCACCGGACCGGTTTTGCTCATTGCAAACATTATAAATTGATCCGTCTTTAATACATTTACATCAAGAAGTAACAGTAAATATTTAAAAATATATATTTTTGACCAATTTATTTTCTTTTTAAAGAAATTATTACGGTATAGAAGAAAGCAGTAGCAAACATATTTATGCGGCTCGAGAAAGAAAAAGATTGAGTAATGCGAATCTAGATAATAATGAAGTATATAAACGTTTTACTTTTTTGCATTTCAATTAAAATAGGATTCATAGACAATATTTTACTAAAGATATATATTTGACTATCAGGAAAATGACAGTAATGTAGATAAATCAACGATTTTTAATGTGTACAAGATTGATTTGATGGTTTATAGGTATTGGTGGCTATTTTCAATTGATGTCTTCTTAGGATTCTTTAATAGTTTGGATGCCCGAAAAAAACATAAGCCTGGTCAAACTATTTTCTGGTTTACAATAACAAAAATTGAGCATACACCCAGTCCTTTTGTTACGCGATTTTTTTTACGCGAATTCGATTATACGCGATTTTTTGGACGGCACTGCTACATTTTTTTACGCGCTTCACTCGTTTTTACGCGATTTTTTCCCTAAATTTGTTTGAAAGAAGAAATTTGTATATGATGCCTAGGCAAGTAAGTTCCATTATTTTTTAAATAAAAAAAAATATGTGTATTTTTAAAACTCAATTTTGTATAGCATTCCATTTTTTTAAATACACATACAATCGCCAAATGTTGATAAGTGAATCGGATATTATGCGAATTTACGTTTTAGGGTGTGGAAAGAAATAATATTGCAATTGCGTAAAATCATGGGATGTGTTCGCATTCAATGCATTCATTAAATTCGTTGAACAACAAAATAAATCCAATGTATCTTCATATGAAATCTTAAATTTGATTAAAAGATTCAAGAATCTCCGAGCAAAATTCAAGATTTCAAGCAAAAGTCCGAGGAAAATTCAGATTCATGCAAAATTCAATACTTTCGTTAAAAAAATCGCAAACGATTACATTTCGCAACCGAGAGTGACAGCAGCGAATAATTCATATATGTGAAAAAAATACATTTTTATAGACTCATTATATTTCTATAAGCAATAAAGGCATGAAAAGATATATTTTTTTGCACGAATTTAAGAAAAACAAATTTTGGTTTTTCATACGTTTCTGGTACTTTTTTACGCGATATTATAATTTTTGGAACCAATTTATGAAATTATTTGAAAGTTGTGATTTTTTACGCGATTTTTTTACGCGCCTATTTCTGGAACCAATGTATCGCGTAAAAAAAGGACTGGGTGTATTTGATAACGTCAAACGTTCTTATTTATTTATTTTAAACATCAATTTCCACTTTATGCTACTCGTTGATAAAAGAAACTTACTGTACTTTGGTTTATGAACATTGGATATATCTATCCCCCAACTAAAAAACATGTCTTTATACTGTAATATTTTTGAGTTATTTTTATAATTTTATTAGATTTTGGATATTATTTAATATTTTACGGATCTAGCGTTCACTCAGTACAATTCTGAGAAACCCTCGCATCATTTTGTAACGTCAATATGATTTTAACGATCTTACAAGTGACTACTAAGACAATGCCTTTATGAATCAGAGTTTATTAACCGGTTAACTGCCGGCAGGTACATATATGGCGGCACCCAGCACGCCGCGAATTTTACGACAAAAATAAAACCTTCTAAACATATCGTTATTGAAAGTGTAATAAAATTTATTTATAAAACTTACCAAATAAATGAAGAGCGCGCCAGTCGTGCAGTAATTTATCCATAATCTTAAAATTAATTGTTCATGGTGCAGGGTTGTCAAAAAAACAAGGTCAAGGTTGTTAAAACGGCGCATCTTAAGACGTAATCTTTGTATGAGCGGCGCTCCGTTCACAGAAAATGATGCGTCTTAAGACGCTTTTGGCAGATAACCGGTTAATAACAACGCCTCCATTGCATAACCATTGTGTTGTTATATAAAATTCCCATAAAGCCGAAAAAAATGCGTCCGCAACAAGTTTGTCAGAATGGAGAATATACCAAATAATATTGTTTGAACAGGCAACCTTTTGTGGAGAAAAAATATATGAAAAAGCTCAAACAATGGAAAACAATGCAATGCCCTTTTCAAACAGAAAAAAATAGACAATTAAACATTTATTAATTAATTAACGCATACATGAAAATTACAGCCGTGAATGCGAAAATTATGCTATGAGTCAAAAACATTTCTGTAAACGGAAAAAATACTCCTTCACAATTAGATTACCGCTTTTGATGTTAAAAGGGCGATAAAGGGAAAAATAAAATTACATGAGATGTATGCGTTTTTTAGAGTGGCCGATAATTTTAAATTGTTTTTTTCTGGGTCAGATCCCACTGCAGATGTACAAAATATTCATCGAATATATTTTTTAAATAAAACATTATTTCCATGTTTTGAAAATGTGTTATTCATAATATTGATAATCAGTTTGTAATGCTTACAATGAGTGAAGCCATTTGTAATATTGAAAAAAATCGAAATATTTAGTAACATTCATTTTTGTGTTGTTTTTTTTTTACATTGAAAATTAACAATTAATACCTTTAAAGGATCGACGGATTTCATCGTCAGAATATTTGTTTGAGAAAAACGTCGTCTTTTTAACCAATCAAATATAATACAATAAACATACGTTTTCATGAAAAAATGAGTAGGAGTTTAACGGAATTACTTCGAAGAGAAACGTCTTTATTATGTCAAATTATTTTAAATTATATATCAGTGGCATCGATTTTGTTCAACGAATGAGAATCTTTATCACTCACTCATTATATATATAATAAAATAAAGTATTAAAATTAATGAATAGCCATTACGTAGCCTAGACGCTTTTTGTTATTAATTTCGTCTTATATGGTAAATGTAACTGATAGATCTTCAAAATTTATTTTTAGACATGACTCAAACAACGTTGTATGCCACGCTTTGACCAGTGTTGAGTTGAGTAAAATTTATAACTTTACTAACATTACTCTAACATCTACATCTAACATTACGCACAATACACCACGTGGTTAAACAATGGAGTAAAACAGATTTTCACAATCTCTGTACCATCAAGTGACGTTTCTATTTATGCAAACAAATGTACGTCTACGATGTTTACACTCGCTCTCATTTATATGATCTTTCAACATAGAAAATGAAACAAACATTAAACTATTAATTGCTTCTCAATCGTATCCTTATACTTTTACCCTGTACGAAATATGATAGCAGTTATAGTGACAGTTTTAAAGTAAAAATAAGGTATTTTAAACACTATGAATACATTTTCTATATAAACATAAAAGGCCAGCAATATTTATCAAGCTTTTCAGCAAAAATAAGCAAACCAAACTGTACATGTATGTATTAAAGTTTCTTGTAGTTATTTATAATGAAGTGTACATTTTTCAACGAATTTATGTCGTATTACAAAATTCAATTATATACTGCATGCATAGACAAGAAACCGCTAAAGCTATTTTTGGACCTAACAAGCTTACAGCTAATGAGATTAATATAATTCAAAATATCACTTTACAGAGTGTCAACGATTAAAAAAAAAATTTAATAATTCCTTCAAAGCGCACTAAATGCATGATTTTAGTGCGAAACCATAACAAAATATCCAATGTGAGAAAAACTCGCGCTTTTATAGTATAATATCAGCATGTTAGTAAAACTGTTAATTCTTTTAAACATATATCACTTTCTTTAGCAGGTCGCATCGTTTATTTTTAATATTAATAATATAACACCTTACGATTCTCATAACCGACATTCAATATAGTAAGTCGACAGCATAAATAGCATAAAAATAAATAAATTTCTCTATATGCCACGCAGCACGACGTAGACTAATTTCTCGCTCCATTTCTCTAATTGTGAAACATGTTTCGCCTCTTTCAGATACATCTTCAGACTTACTATCGCTAAGGTTGCTCAAGTTAGAAAACAAGAATTATTGAAGTATTTTTAAATATTTAATTAATATACGCACCGTTTTAAATGGCGATTCAAACCAATTCCAACTATTTTCCCTATTTCATTTAAGGGCTGATTATTTTCATTATAAAAATTACCCACTTGATATTCCTTCTTATGATAATTTCATGATTATTTTTTTATCTCTTATTGGATTTTCGATTATACTATTTTGATTTAAATGAATACCAAGAAGCCGCAAACATTTTCTTTGTTAACTATTTAACTTGATTTAATTATATATTTCTTGTATGATTCCTGTTATTTTCTTCCTAATTCTTAACCAGTTGGTTTTTTTGTTCAAAAAATGTTGAACATTATAAACCGAAATTTTATATAAATAGCCGTGTTTATAACTTGAATTCAAACAGTTGATAATGCTCTTAATGAGCGAAACCGGCTCTAATCATAAATATATTGTTGAAATTGTACTTCAAATGTTTTTTTTTTTAAATACAATGTACCAATTCTCAATTTTTTTGAAAGATAATAACATGCTTACCTTAAAAAAACTATAAGAATCATCTTTTTTCATTGATATAATTTATGATATCAACTAAAGGTGCTTGATGGAATTTCAATTTAAAATTTTGATTGTAAAAACATGTGGAATCGTACAAAGTCTTAAAAATTCAAATTTAATGTTGAAATTCCATCAAGCAACTTCAGTCGATATGATATGATAAGAATGATATTAAATATGTATATCGATTATAACACGATGAAAATCTAACAATTTATTTCATTTCTACCTTATAAATTAGTCGATAGCTATTTCGGCTTACGCGGTCATCAGAACCAGAATAGTTACCTTATAAATTTTGTAGATTTTAAATACAATACTATTTTTTCATCGTGTTATAATGGGGTTCTTTCAAGTAAATGCCAATTCTATCAATGTTATCATTGTTAAGAGACAAGAGCTTGTTTTAATTAAGACAAAAAATTGTTCCGTATAATTATAGTTATAATTTTCTCAAGAGATTTTATTGAGTGTTTGGTATGTCATTTGAATCATCGTAAGAAAGCTCTGTGAAAATTGCCAAAGTTTCTGCGAAAGCCGAACGAATTTTGCTGCGAAACAAATAATAATTATCGTCAGGCAAGGCGTCGTTAGATAATAACATAATTACCATCAATTAATAGTTTCCATTGTAACGCTTCTGCTATAAATTAATCAATCATCCATATTGATTGTCTATTGGGAAATACAATACAATAGACAACAATGTGCTTCGAAATAACACACCAGAGTCACATGCGAAATTGTATAACACTGCCTAGCTACGAAGTAACGGTGAGATTGTGTTTACATATATTATTATTCAATATTTGTGAACAAAGGATGAGTATTTATCTAATAAAACTTGACATAAGTAAAGCATATGTGTTTGAATCGTTAAGGGCATTGTGTAGTATAAGTTGATATTTTTATAATACGGAGAAAAAATAGCAATGTATTTTAGTGCTACAAATTAAAAGATATATATTTGATAGTTATTTCGGCTTACAGATTCTTCAGAACTATGTTGAAACGGACATTTACCCATCTATATATACCTTGGTAAAAAATATACACAATGCATCTTCTCTTCTGTTATAGCATCCTGATTTCATACTGTACTAATAAATTCTAAAATGTTTCATATTGATTTTACGCATTTCTCGAAGTGTTAGTTAATCTCGGTTTTTTTCTCCCATGTGAATGCCAATTTAATCAATATATTTTTATAATCATCAACCGTGTTTTACATTGTCTCTTTGAGGTTATGAGCATTCAAGATTTTTTTCGATGTCATTCAAATGAAATGAAATTATTCATTCAATTCTGTTCGATTTTATTTATTAAAAAAACCATGTTTAGTAATATTTTGTAAGAATTATCAATTGATCGGTTGAGTGAAATCGGTCCTGATTTTAAATATATTAAATTGTGGAAACTGTACAGTACATATAAACAATGTTTTTTTTATTATTTAAATAAAATATCTTTCGACTTAAAAGTGAGAGCTAACATGACAAAACAGAATTCAGTGTTTTGCAAAAAAACGAAATCTTTTTCGATTAATATTATTCTGTTTTTTAGTTTCTATGCCAACGACCTACTACAATCCGATCGCAAAAAAGCTTAGAAGAACATTTTACATTACTTACTATCGAGTACTCGACATGCGTTGCAATAACACTCAAGCAAAGTGAATTTAGTTAAAGAACAATCAATGGTTTGAAAAATGACATAGAAATGCATACCTTTGAGTGTAACAATTTCGCAAAGAAAGATTCAAAGTAATCAAATTTGGTGAATTCTTTTAAAAAAGTTTTCATTCAGTGAAAAGTTTTTTCCAAAATCAAATTTAGTTTATGAACACTTGATAGTATACAAAATGTCATTCTCAAATAGTGACATGGTTGAAAGTTTTGTAAGAGTTTTTTTAATGCTTAAAACTTTTCAAATGTGTTGTAATGTGGTTGTAGTATTCCAAAAACCTTCACAATGGTGGAAAAAAGATGTTTTTTAAAGTTCCAAACATTTTTTATATTTGAAACAACGATACATAAAGCACATATACATAAAGATACAAAAATTCATTTTCATATATATATATATATATATATAATATATATAGAAAACATGAATTTACATAAAATTTTAGATCGAACAGTATACAAAAGCAAATATAAAGATTAAATTCTCCGTAACCGATCGATCGAGTTAATAACAGCATTATTCTAATAAAAAATAAAATGTTATAATTGTGTTTTGCTTAGTGATTGAATATGCATTTAGTTGGTTTAAGATAGCAATGTATTTTAGTTCTACAAAATTTAAATGAAATACAGTTGATAGCTATTCTATAGTATAGTTCTGATGAGGGCGTAAACTGAAATAACTGTCAATTGTATACCTTATAAATTTTGTAAAACTTAACCGGTTAACTGCCGGCAGGTACATGTATTGCGGTACCCAGCACGCCGCGAATTTTACAACAAAAATAAAACCTTCTAAACATATCGTTATTGAAAGTGTAATAAAATTTATTTATAAAACTTACCAAATAAATGAAGAGCGCGCCAGTCGTGCAGTAATTTATCCATAATCTTAAAATTAATTGTTCATGGTGCAGGGTTGTCAAAAAATCAAGGTCAAGGTTGTTAAAACGGCGCATCTTAAGACGTAATCTTTGTATGAGCGGCGCTCCGTTCACAGAAAATGATGCGTCTTAAGACGCTTTTGGCAGATAACCGGTTAAATACATTACTATTTTTTCACCGTCTCATGAGTGGGATTTTTATAGAAAGGTTTTTTTATAAGATGCAAAAGCGGTGATCGATTTTGTTCAGATATGCGGTGTGAATGCCTCAAGGGAACATTAATGTTACTTGTGTCTTATTCCAACTAGATTGATTCCATTGCAGAATAAATTTGATTAAAATAATCCATTAGCACTCGGTCGAGCAATGGAATGATGAAATAAATAGGATGAAAACGAAAAGGCTGTAAAAAGAGTCTTCGGCACAATATGCTTTCATTAGGTAGCGAAAGGAAGGAAAGCTCGTTGGGATAAATAAACCCATATTCATTTTTAGAGTGTTAAGTTTCTCTTCTTTACTTAAAGGAATTATCTTTTAAATAAAAAAAAAACATATTTTTAGTAATATATATATCAATATCAAAATTGAAGTTTCAACAATTATAATTTAACATTTTTCAATACTATTTCCACAATATACTTAATGTTTAGTACTGGTTTTGCTCATCGCAATCATTAATCACTTGAAACTTTCAGTATAATACAAATGTTAAGAGAGAGAAGTTTAATATATATGTAACTTGCTACGATGCTGTATTATTCATATTTATTGATAAAACTAACCACGTAGAATATATCTGACGCAAAATCGGAAAAAAATTGAAAATTACGGAACTGTTATTAAAACTATCATGGACGGTTTGCTAGGATTTTAAGACACTTTATTATTTATTTCTAATATGTTAATTGTCACTTCTTGGTGGAAAGACATTATATTTCAATAATAATTAAACAGAATTTTTAGTACTTAAAATAAAAAGCAATATTAAATTGAATTAAATATGATTTAAAAATTATAATATTACTATCACAATATTTTTTTTATTGAGACCGGTGCCCTCATCGCAAGCCTAACGTTTTGATTTTTTACTACTAAAAATAAAATTATTACATAATTGTATAGAAAATTTATTTTTCGTTTTATGTACATATGCGATACACCATATGTTATCTTTTCATATTAGAACGTATTTTCTGTGAAAAAAAAGGTTTCTCTCATTTGGCTTAAGTAATTCGTTTTTAATACAGAGTAAAGCTATTAAATCGTAGTGCTTTTACAAGACTTGTTATAATATCATATTTTACGGTGCCATTTATATTTAATATAAAGCATTACACTCCGAGAGCAAGATTCAATATCGTATCAGATATCATTATCATTTGTACGGTAACTTAATAGTTTAGGGGTGGTGGTGAACCCCATTTTATTTTTTTTGGTACTTGATGATTATTTTATTAAAGCTTATTTTTAGTACTCAAGCTTCGTTTTTATACTTTCTTAGAAACCGCAAATCTGTTTTTTTTTTCAAAATATACATATAGAACTCAAACTTCAAAAATGATTATATTATTTCATTAATCAATTCAAAATATTTTTTTCTTTTCTGTAAGTAATCAAAATTATAATAAGACGGCCAAGTATCATAATTGTACATCTGTTTTTTTAACTAACTTAGGAAATGGTGAATGTTTATAATAAAAACATCAAAATTAAGTTATACCAACCACAACATATATATGTATATTGCGAATATGAATTATTATGTTTTCTGCAATATGTATTTTAAAAAATAAAAATTAGCGCTAAAAAAATTTTGTAGCACTGATCTTTTGGAGGCTCTTTTTTTTAATTTTACATTACAAATGATCTTTGACAAACTTACCACCGAGTGCATCAAAAAAATAATCTTTGGAAGAATTGTCGTGGATTTTGTAAAACTTGACAGGTGTAAACAAGTAGAGACGTAAATACAACGAAGTAAAAAAAGATACGTCAATCACAGTTATATGAAGAGTATTTAATACAAATTTTTAACTGCCAAGAAAATAGCATAATTTACTTCATCAATCGGGTTTCATAATATTGTTTTTGGACGAATAAATTACTTACATAAAAAAATTCCGAAGATTTACTGTTTCCATCAATTTTGAACATATTTTGTTCAGATAACAAATTATAAGACATCCAAAAATTTTCAAAGTGTATTGATGAGAGTAAGTGAATCTAAGACACTAAGTCTTCACTTCACTTCAATTAGCAGACTATTTTGAGAAATTAATTCTCCGCAAACATTACTGAAACATTCATAACAAAATTGAAAACCTGAATAACTTTTCCTGCCGTATATACTTAGAGAGGGACTTTCTAAAAGTGGTGAGAGCAAAATTTTGTAGTAATATCATTATACCATTTAATGTGACCAATTTTACTTCGTACTTTGTGATTTTTTTAAGTAAAACTCTTTATTGATTGAATTGACATTCACTTGGTAGAACTCCATTATAACACGGTGAAATAATAGCAATGTATTTTAGTTCTACAAAATTATTTTTAACAAATATAGTTGATTGTTTGTTTTTTATATAATAAATTATTTATCGTCGTTATCTCATAACCATTATTATGGGCTATGTATTTAATAGTATGCAGTTCTTTGACATATGTCATAGACACCTATTGTTTCATTTAGAATTTTGAAAATTTAGTGCCAGTGTGTTAAAGTAACAAGCTAGACCGTTGGAACAGGAGAGAGGATGTGTTTTGTGCCTTTTCTACACAGCTATATATAGATAAGCAAATGTTAGTTTAAGCATAGTTCTGACGATGGCGTGAGCCGAAATAGCTATCAACTATATTTGTTAAAAATAATTTTGTAGAACTAAAATACATTGCTATTTTTTCACCGTGTTTAAACTCTTTAGATAACTCAGTATTCCAAAATTGGACTTTACCATGCATAATGATATATATTGGTTGAATATTAGAATTTCACATATTAGTATGACAATGTTCACCATCACTACCCCTAGAAACTTTGCTTATCTTTTACCTCTGGGAGAAGATACGGAAACATTTCGTCGAGTATATTCTTCACCTAAAACATATTCAGCAAATCAAGTATCAAGGCTTCGCATCACCAAGGCCCAAAATGTCATAAACGAGCGAAAGGTTCTTAGGGCTTTGCGGTTTCAGTGTGCGCCATTTCCAAAGTCGTCGGAGGCAGGAAGGCATAAATGAGAGGCAGGTGTGAACTGATAAGCGAGGCAAAGTGGGCGCTATTGCCTAATACGGTTTGGCGTTAAATTTTGCGAGGAGCGCTCGCTTTTAATATTATGTGATAAGAATTCGAACGCGTTTATCGATTTGTTCGAACTTTCAAGTAAATTTTTCTTACATTCGGTATTTTTAAATTCTATTAAGTAACTCTACTTCTGATCGATTTGTTACAATCAACAATTTGAAGTATTATTATTACATCATGAAAAAACGCTTACGTCTGAGCCATACATATTTTTTTAAATAAAAATAAAAACATTTTTTGGAGTAAAATACAACGAAGCTTTGAACGAATTTTGACAATCCCGTTTTGTTGTAGTTCCAATAGTATTCACTTTTTCGTTTATATTTCTTGCTATCGACTTTGCAATATTAAAAAATGATTTCAGAGCATTGAAAACATACAAGACGAAACTTTTTTATCGATTCATTAGATGGAAAGAGATGTAAATAATCAAAAAAAATATACCAAACCGATTTGCGTGATTATCTAAATAAAAAAAATAGTACATCAAGTATTTTTGTGGTTCATGACTTGAGAAGGGTGTTGAAAACTGAAAAAAGTCATAATTGTCTGATTTCATTTGGTATATATTATAAACACTACATAGATATCTTGACGCCAAAGTTCTACTTTGGAAAGTTTTTACGAAAATGAAACAATGCCAATGATACAAAAACGGTGTTAACTATCTATGCTAAAAATCTTCTTTATAAATTTATAATATATATTTAAAATTTTTATGAATAAATGTATTTAATAAGAACTTATACATATAGCTATTGTAAGAGCATTTTTTATTGCCATGTTTGCCAAAGCTTTTCCTTGCACGGATTTAATTCGGCACAGAAATATTTCTGTAGGAATAAAAATGTCACCATAAAAATATTTTTATAGCAAGAAAATTTATTCGGTATTGCGAAGTGAAGTAAATTTCATGAAGTCAGCGGATAATTTTATTTTTGGGGCGATCAAAACAATTTGAATAATTTATTCAAGAAAGACCCGTCGAATAAATATTTTCTCAGATCACTCTGGCGAGGTATTATTGCACTATTATCTCAGTATTCGAGGAAAGCACACTTTTTTTTTTTTGCAATACAGGATGGGTCGAAAAAACTAAACGCTTAACAATATTTTATAAACAAGTTGATTACAAAGAAATAGATATGTTATGTTAGGTGTATGACGGGAGATGATTATAGATAGGTCACTTCTTCAACATCCATTGATGTACGTATGACTGAATGAAAGTAATTAAAGTTCGCTACTCTGTCTCTTTCTCTAACTCGTTTTCAACATCAAATATAATGGCAGTAAATGTATAGAGTGATATATATTGAAACCATATACACCCTTTCTTCGATTCACTTTAACGCGGTCTAAGAAAATTCTTTTTTCAAAATGCCTTCAAAATGTACCTATCACAATTTAGAAAACATAATTTTGAATAAACATCTATTATACAACGAACTGTTAATATTTTAAAGTGGGCCATCAATTTTAATATGTAGTCAATATGTTCATTTGCACAGTTTTTTTAAATAAAAAAATCTTTTTTTGATTTTACATGAGCTACTTGACTTTATACGCAGTTTTAATTTATATGGGTTTGTGAAAAACGTATATACTGTTCAAATTGAAAATGAGAGTAAATGGAAACTTCCCTTCTTCCCGTTAAAAATATTACATAAAAAGGTTTTTTTTTAAAGCTTAAAAAATTATGACACTGTTGTGAAATCAAAGGGCTTAATGACGATTAAGAATGCGTATATACCGTTTTTTTCTTTATAAGTCTTATATATAAACATAATACCTATATATAAACTATAAGTTTAAGTCCACCTGTGTACTCTATGCCTGACGATGCCTAAAAAACAAATCCCGGGTCGTTACTGTCAAAACTTATGAAATATAAAAAAAATGGGTTCGATTCATTGATCAAAACGCAATGAAATTTTGCTGCTATTGGCAATAATTTAATAATACATTTCTTTTTTACTAACTTAATTTGAGTAAAAAATGAAAATTTTGGATATCCAGTGTTATCAAATAATACAACAAAAAGATATTTTTTTAGTAATACACCAGTTAAAAAGCGAAACGCCATATTAATCAATCATTTCGGGGCCTGCTGTACAATATATTATTCAAACTAAAGATTTAACAAACAGTACTTCTTCAAAAAAATTTCAAGGCAATGCTGTTTTCTCATACTTTTTATTGTGTTTGTTCCAATTGAGAAACCTCTATTTTGCCTTCAAATATAGTTTCTAAAATTCGATTGTATTTCATCACTTTACTCAATAGACAAAGGCTGTTACATCACAAAGTACTAGAAAGGCTTTTGTCAAAAATGTATTTTTTAAATCACAATAGTATTTCAATGTGAAGCATGTGACTTCCTTAATAACGTAACACTACATTAAAGCTTCTTTTGCAAAGAATGCTTTATGCTTAACTTGTCTTTCAACAGAGAGAAAAAAGAGTTGTGATATAATACAGGATTAGAAAATAATAGTGTATAGCTGATCCTTTACTCTGCACTGTTTTTAATTTAACGGAAGGATGGAAAATAGTTTAAAGATTACAACTATCCTTACCTTCTTATGGAAACTCATGAATTATTTTGAAAAATATTGTTTTTTAAATCAGTGAGCAATGTAACCGATATTGTAGAACATTGGTCACTCAGCCACGGTTATTACTCAGTATTTAAATTATAATATAAGAAGACAAGGATATATAGCAATGGATCAAAATTAATTCAGAATTTTATCTAATTGAAATAAATGTAACGCTAAAATTTCAATTTTGTGCGACGGCAAGTTATGTATTATGTTATATTATAGAAATTTTCGTAGGGTAATATTAAAAAAAATTCGAACTGTGTGGATTTACACTCATCAATGACTTAACCACTAAAACGATTAACAATCAGATTTATATGTAAAAAAAAATTCCATTTTTATTTTTCGTAATTAAGTTTAACTTATGATATAGATGTATGATTTATAAAATGAATTGAGGTTGAAAAAACCGCATGTGATCGACAAAAATACACATATTGAACGGCGCAATTCAGTCACTTTAATGAGTGCAATCATAATAAATTTACGATGCCGCAGTGAATATAATAATATTAATAAAATTAAATCTATTATTCGATTTAATTAAAAACGTTTTATTTTTGCTATCGCAAATAAGGAATTCTTGATTGTATCATAACTCTTCGTCCTATTGATATTATAATATATAAAAACATTATCCTTCTAGATTATTCTGTTTCTCAGTTTTATGAAAGGCAAACTAATAATAGACAAAGGAATAAATTTGGGCATAATCAATCATTTCAAATAATACCGATAGAATATTATATCAGATTGGTTTTGGAATATTCTAACAAAAACTTTGAAATATTAAGTTGGCTATAGTTATACATACATTATAAAAGCTTTTGAGAAACTTTTTTTTAATATGATTGTAACATAGGTTTTTTAATTTAATTCTTTAATTCCGGAGAGAAGTTTTGTCGTAAGTCTTACGTCAACATGGTTCTTTAATAATTCCTATTTATTTATTATTATTTATTTTTAGCCTTAATTTTATAATTCCATTATCACACATCTCGTCAATCGGGTACTCGTTTTAACCTGTATATCATTAAAACGTTAAATTAGGGCTATGTGCTATATTCACCGTATAGAAAATATGTCGAAATATCGTAAAAAGTTCCCATAATCAAAAATTTAAGCGCCTCATAAATGCATTTTTTTTAAATTTTATTTACATTTGTGATAGATATAAATGTATCTACGTGGTACAATAATAACGCAATCTTTGTTGTATGTGCCATTTTAAACTATCTTAGCCTATTCGGGTCGTTAATTAAAGTCTCAGTTATTTTTTATGCTAAGTAAATCAAGTTGAATTAAATTAAAATGTTTCGTAAAATTTACACAATTTTAGATGCTGCAGATCAGAAACGCTTTCGCTCATCACGAACTTTATCAACTGATGCAATAAAAAAATTAAAGACTATTTTTTCAAAATTTTATAAAAATTAGAGTTGATAATTACCAGATTATACAACAAAAAATGGTTGGTAAACTATGAATAAAAGAAGTCTAAAAATATCTAAATAAAGAAAAATAGTTTCGAAATAAAAAGGCTCCTCCTTAAATTGAATAATTGATAATTTTCACTATTAACGGATCCGGTCCTGATTTTAATGATAAAAATTGTGGTTCATTATTTTAATACAATACGTATATGGTAAGGTTTATAACTTTGTGCTTGCGAAGCTCTCTTCTTAAGCTCAATACAACGTATTCATACACCGTTATTTATAGAAATCGTATACACATAACCATTTATATAATTTTACGAAACCCTTATAATGAATTCTGTTTCCGGTTTGTTAAAAAAAAAATTGAAATTCCAGATGATTATAATATGTAATTCTCAACATTCGTGATTGACTGATATTACCCTGTACCCGATTGTGATTTGACACCATAATTCAAAACTGCCATCAAGAAAGTTGTCATGGTAACTTCATACCTTTTTTTAAATTTTAACACAGTTTTGAATCGTCATTACTGGGAGGGAAAGATTTTTGCCAATTCAATTGACTTCAGTCAAGAATATTTATGTTGACTGCTACATAGTGTGATTTTTAAGCTTTTTTAAACTTCCAATGTTGCATTATATTGTTTTTCAACAATCAGCTTAAAAAATGTAAAACTTGTATTTCAAGTAAACTTGTGTTATCCTTCATTTTTTACTCTATTCTTTAATGTATCATATGTGGCTAGACAGTTGTTTTCTGTGGATTTGCCAGTAAAAAGAACTTAAAAAACAATCGTTTTTTGTTATAAATCCTCACACACGTCTGTCATAGCTAAGTTGTTACACAAAATGTTACTCTTTTAAAGCTCCTTGCAAAATAAATACTGAAACTTGAAAAAAACATCAAGTTTAAAGTGATGAAACGTGAAAAATATTCATAGAGTTAAACATTAAAAACATTTTCAGGCACGCTCATTTTTCAAGCCTTTTCTAAGTTATTCAGAGGGCTTTACATAAAACCTTCGGAGTTTACATGAAAAAAATCGGTTGACTTTTTCAATGAAACGTTGTTTAAGAAATCCAAAAAATATATTCTGAGCGGTAAATTTCGCGGAACAGTGTTACCTTGACAATATGATTCACACGTTATTTTATATAAGATTAAAACAAATGTTTTTCCTCCGTCAAAGAGATGAATTTATTCGATTGAATAATGAAAAAATATATTGAATTTGATATCATAATCTGAGGATATGGAAATATTTACAATAATTTTGAAGGTTCTTTTACATTTTAAGAATACTTAAGATTTTTTTATTTATGAAAGCTTGTTATCAACGCGATATTATCATAAATCTTGAATGAAGAATTATTTTTCTTGCAAAAATCAAAGCTCATTTTTTTAGAATATTCCATTTGCTGTCGTTCGATGGTGATAGAATAATGATTAAAGCGATGTAAAATAAAACAATTAAAATATAATTTTATAGATAACTTATATTTTACTATACAAATTAAAGTCGCTTAAAATGTCTTAAAATTGAAACGTTAATATTATTCACATAAAAAGAGATATTTTGTTATTTTGCGAGTGTTATATTATAAATTCGTAAAGTAATACAATCGTTTAATACACTATATTCACATATTTTTGTAGCTAAAATGCATATGTAAAAACGTCACGACAGAAACAAGCGTTAAATTTTTTTTTTAAAGAGATTATTTTTCTTGAATAGACTTTCTACTATTAAAATATTGTGCTACACATTAAGGCAGGAATCATATAATGATAAGACGTTATTTTATTTCTAGATATTATAAAGTATTTAAACTATGTTATAATAGCCACCATTGAAGTCTTTCAAAAGTAGCTTATCACATTTGTACATGCAAATGAAGGAAACACTCCCTAAAGAATGAGTAATTTATTAGCGAAGTGATGCAACACAATTTGCTTTCCTTACTCGCAAACGAACGTCAATGGTGATATTATCAAATCATAAATAATTGCTTCAATTCAGTGGTATTCATCTACCGTGAGTATACGGATTTTTTACAATATACGAAGTTAAACACATAATGATGTATTATTTTCTTGTTTTAATAGCAAGTTTTAGATATGTACGTTAAATTATTTTGATGGCGTTGGCGTCGTAGATATTTTTACGTTAAAAAAATTCAATCTTGGTTCTTAAAAAAACTTTCTTTTTCTAACAAAAATCTAACTGAAATATTGAATTTTGAAGACAGTTGCTGACAAAGGCTATCGTATATTTTAAAAAACGTGTAGTTGACATACTTCTTCTAATTTCAAAACGATTAAGACAGGTTTTCATATAATATCTCAGACCATAATTGATTCAGAGCCAACTTATTTTATTAAGTTTTCTTGACACAAGTTGTTACAACGTACTTTCTTTGTAATAAAAGTTTACTTCCATTATTTTCATTCATAAGGTTACAAATTGTTAACTTTACAGTAATGTATCACTCAATATCAAAACACTTTAAATATATATGAAAAATCATAAATTGTGACTACATATTTATTCCTAAATGTTATCGATATCAGTACTCATGGACACAAAAAATTCTAAGACATTGTTTGGCGTATATGTGACAGTACTGAATCGAACAATATATTGTAAAATCCATCTTTGTTCAACTTAAGCTCGTAATTATCTCAATGCTGACATTAATGTGTACGTACATTGATTATATTGTAAAATAAGATACTTTGTTTTAAATTAAACCGTAGTAGTAAACTTATACTGACATGTCAAACCAACCTAATTGAGTACTTAAAACACATTGGATCCCGGAAACGTGTTTTGACGTGATAGACCGACCCTTCGAAAAAAGACAAATTGGATACATTAAATTAAATATTTGACATAGAATTTTAATCTTATCTTATTTTCAAGACTCAAACCGTTTTAAAACAGTCGTTTAATTAGTTTATCACCCATGAAAGTATTGGTTTACACAATGTAAAAATACAATCGTTTCGCGTGCGATACACTACACCAACATTCCCCCTCCTGGAGACGAAATAAAAGTGGCACCGAGTACACTCCGAGGAAAATTTTTGCAAAATTCATAAAACCAATTTTTTTAGGGATATAAAAAAAAAGATTTAGATCCCTATACCGGCAACAGAAAAAATAGCTCCTATAGGGCTTGCAAAGTGTGTGCAAATCAAAAAAATAAGTGTGGCTCTACACATGATGAAATGTTGACAATTTTATCAATCTAGGGATATTTTTAATATTGTTGTTAACAATCTCAGAGAGTTTCATTGGATTTTATCCAATATTATCATAGTTATCACACTTTTAGTAAACACTTAAGAAAAATGCCGTTAGTTTAAAAATGGGCCGGGACTAATAGAGTTAACTATGGATAATTTTGCAATATGTCATCTCACATGAGCCTGCAATCATGATGATCTAAAGCTTTCAACGCTATCTATGTTCGATCATTCAGAAAACCTTAATATTATACACGATATAAATTATTCCAAGCGGCACTGTGTTATTCCTTATCTAATAAAGAATATTTATTAGGTGTATGCAAATACGCAGAGCGGTGAACTATTTTTAAAATGTGACTTGGAAATTTTTACTCCCGACACTTATTCATTTCAACATACGGCAGTAATCTGTTTTCATCCAGCACAACTTGTACGATTGTTTAATGTGTGTATAAAGGAAACTTAGACAATCCATCACTGTTGATAATAACTTAGAGAAAATATTTTGTAACGTTTTAGTTTGGCACGTCAATAAACCTTATATGTTGTACGATGGTAGTTTTCCCCGTCACGAAAAAGACATTATAAATGTATGAAGTTTATGCATGGAATAAATTAACTCGGCTGCAGATTTGAATCGAACGATATTATATCTAAATGTCTTTCATCACGCAATAAAGAAGTAAATAATGATCCAAGATATACGAGCTATGATTTCCAATATTATATTAAGTGAATAATTATTATTAAATTTAGTAACATTTTATTTCAGTCATGTTTTAAGTTATAATTTAATGTGTGATTGAAAAAGTTTTGAACGTGTTTTAGTTAATCGTTTATTTAATGAGTCTCGTTTTCCCTGAAATTATAGATTACAAAGAAAAATACGATTATTTGTTACACATACATTGTATTTGAAATATATGTTTTGTTTTTTAATACTTTCGATTTAAATCAAATGGTTACAGGTACGCCATGATCATTTTTATATGATTCATATAAATGAATTTAAAGTACAAATCATATTTTAAGTAAAAGTTTATTCTCTAAACTATATATTTGAGTTGTTAAAAATGAGCGATTCGACTACTTTCTCTGTTAGACGATTTTGAAAAATATGACCAAGAAGAAATAAATTTTCTTGATTGGAGTTCCAATATCGTAAAATTTGGCTATTTACCGAATTGGTCGGTCGATTTTTACTTGAATGCTAATGAAAAGGAAAGGTAGAAAAAATCTGACAAAATTAGTCAGATTTTCTTTTTCAGATTCAGATTTGTCAGATTCTTTTTTGTCGAAGTAGTGTTTTTATCGACTTCACAGCCCTGCTATTGAGTCTTCAAATTTAATTATAGCTCAACTTTTTTGAGAATAACTAGTCGAGAATTATGCTTACGCATACTCTAAAACCGTATTCACCATTTCACGTGAGAAATATTTCATAGTTTTTGAATAACATCGGATGTTTTACATATCAAATATCTTCGTAAAATTTCCTCGTAAATGTTCCTGTAATGGGTAATAAATTTATTTCATTTCATTTCAGACCTGACTTTATTGTCACGGAGCAAAGGACTCTTTAGGTTCATTGTTTTAAATGACAGTATCATCAGCAGAACATTTTGGCGAAATATCCAATTTTTTCACTCATAGATGATCATTTTATTTGTAACATTTGGTTAAGCTAAGTATTTTTTTCTGCAATTCAATTCAATATTTTGTTCCTCGCGGGTAGAAATCTTTATTTATCGAATTCTGAATTTTCACCAGAGTTTAGCGGAATTCCATTTTAGAAACGGTAGATTTCCGGAATTAGAAGATTAGCTTAGAATCCAGAAATGTCTACATTTACTATTACCTTTTAATATAATTATGAATATGTAGACATATACCTGGAAAATTTATATAATTTCATACATCATCGTCCTCGCTTTGCGATTCTGAAAACTAAATATAATTCAAATAGTAAACTAATTACTCTTTCCTCATATATGAAGTATTATTTCTTCGAAAAAGTGAAATTTATGAGTAAAAAAAATATTTTCGTTAAAATACTTTTTTTAATGTTAAATTTATCGTCTTTACAAACAAGGTTTTCTGAATTTTATCTCCTGTGAAACAACTGTGAAATCCAGTTATTTAACGAAAACTTTTTTTTGTTTTATAATATTGATACAATTTCAAAGATTTTGTAGTGGAACATCAATGTAGAGAAAATCATAAACTTTGTAAGATTCTACAAGTCTTATCACTTATGACCCGGGTTTCGCCTTTCGGCATCTTCATGCATTATATCGCACGAATGCAATAGAAATGAAAATTTCGTCAGATTTAACAATTCAAATTTGACATTCAAATAATATCATTAAAAATATTTGGTCGATTTTGTCTAAGATACGTTCATTAAAATCGATGCATAAATATAAATTATTTTACTCTTTATGTGTTTAAAATTTTTAAATATCATATTTGGAAATAATTATTTTTAAAAAATATCTATAGAAAAGATTTATAAAACAAATAAAAATTGGAAAAAACCTACACTATAAAATCCTCTTAAATTCTACCGAATTCGGATTTACCTAAAACTCAAACTCCAATGTGAAAGCGAAGATCTCATCTCTTTCAACTATAAACACGTCACGTTACTTGACGAATAGCACGTGTGCGATTTTTATCCACTTGTAGCGAATAACTTAACGTTAAATTTTACCTTCGTTTCAATTTAAAAAAATACAATAACACCAAGTGACTTCGATTTTCCAATTTAATAATCCTTAAAAATAAACTCACGATCTATTGCATTTCAAAACATCATAATTCTATGCAGCATGCGTATATTATACACTTCATACATATCCAGCGATTTTTTTCAACGTGGCCAAAGTCCGATTATTATTTGCAGCAGTTTCAATGGCGCCTGTTTTCCTCGGGGCAATCAACTTAATTATTTTAAGCTCATAAAAAGCTTTTTATGTACACTTTGCAGCTATTACCCGAAGAGTAATTTTGCACAATACATACATTTAACTAAGTCTTATCAGTTAATTTACCAATGATGTTATTAGAAGCCTTACTTCAACGGTCAGCTTATCAAGTTTTCTGAATATGTTTTTTATTCATTGGTTTATTAAAAGCTTTCATTCTTTTCTATAAAAAGAGTAGATAATAAGAATTTATAATTCCGGAAATAATTTTGAATATTTTTTTTGCTGCCGTCATATTTAACAAAGTAATATTGATTGGTTATAATATTATGTTATATTTTAATAAAAATGTTTAACATCCACACTTTTATTTCATTTTGGTAAAGGCATTTACATATTTTTAAATGAATATATTTTTTTTATTCTCTTAGCGAAAAACTTTAGAAAAATATTCATCCATAAGATGTCTTTTTTTCAGCTACTTTAAGCAAAACAAAGACAGTTTTTTGATGACATTTGTATGAATATCAAATATTTAAATATTATTTATAATCTAAGTAATAACATAATTTAAAAAAATAAAAGTCTTATTTAGATGTTGTTAAGTCATACTATGATGATGTAGTATCTTAGTTAAGGACTAACAATACAAAGTTATTATGGCAACCTTTTGAGACTATCAAATTACGTGAAGTACTACCAACATATGAATATTTTTTCTTTATTACAATGCGTTTCGTAATTCAACCGAATGGGTAACAAACACTACAAACGTATTTGTGTCAATTTATAACATTGACTTGATGAAATTTCAATGTTAATTTGGACATTTTGAAACATTGTATATTTTTTCTCATTCACGATTCTGGACTCGCATTTCGGCATCTTAAAGAATTCTATTACACGGATTAATCAGAATTGACAAGTAGGCATCGGATAAGTACAAGAAGAAATTCATAGAAAAAATATAGATTCTAAAGCTAGACGCATCAGATATTTAAAATAACTTTCACGAATACTGATTTAATTATAATAACAAAAAATTTTAAAAAATGATAATTTTGTAAATAGCGATTTTACGATTTTTTGATAAAAGGTTTTCACAATAATCAATTACTCAATTGATATAGTGTAAGATAAAACAAATTCATTTTGTTGACTCATTGAACTAATCTCACGTACGTAATATAGCAACGTTAAGTTGGTCGTTTAATATAAACACTGAATATAATTGAGTTCTGCTTTTTCCCAAAATTTCTTGATTATTTTGTTCCTATTACCGTATAGACAACAACATATATAACGAATACTTTTAAAAGTGGGCAGCTAAAAGGTTGTGAAACAAATTATTCTTAGCAACAATAACTGTTTTTTTGAAGCACTTGTTTTCAATCGATTATCAAAAAAACTATTATTAAATTTACTGAAAAATGAGACTTATAGGAGATCAAATTATTTAGTTGTACTTTCCGATTAGTATTTTGACACACATATAAAGTCTGTAAGAACAGAATTGATTGTGAAACAAAAGAAAAAAGCTCAAATATTTAAATTATTATATAACATATATTAACAGCATTTTACAAAACGTCTTAAATGGATACTAAAACTATAAATCATAGTACAGATAATTTCTATAGGTGAACAGATTTAAAAAACTAAATATTCTTATCTGTCTCCCGTTAGTTTAACGTAATAATAAATAGTAACGATAAAATAAAACACAGAAATTAATATGCATTTTCGTTCGAAATAGCTTCGCAAATGGCGATTCAAAAACTTCTTTGTGAGAGGGGGCCTTTCTTTTTCTTTCAAAACATTGTTAACATGCAAGAAAAACATTCGTACAAAATGCAATTACTGTAGACTTTATTCGATCTGCTTCTTCGGACGAAGCGATAACCGTGATACAACCAAAGAAGGAAATTATACCAATTTATATGTTAATTATTTCTAATGATAGGCTTATTCAATATAAAAAGAAATAATCGTCGTGCTTATTTCCAGTACTAACTAGGGTTACCATATTTTGTTTTCATTGAAAACATTATAAGACAAAATTGCTCTCATTATACACAGATTAAATATAATTTGTGTTTTAGGGGTAATTCACAATTAGGAATAAGGGTTATTCTTAAGGGGATAATTTTGAAATTAGCTCACTTAGATTTGTAAACTTTCTTAGACTCGTAATAATTTACGCACTGTAATTACAACGTAGTATTAAAACAAAACACGGATAATCATAAAACAGGGCACAGGTTTTAGCCAGTTTCCATTGAAATATTTAATCACAAAGGTTCTTTTTTCCTTTGATACTCTTAGCAGAGATTATTTCAATCAATCAATCTAAATAATTCAACTCTAACAATAGTACAGTGGATGATCAGTTAGCGGAAATAAACTGTTTTAAGACTATGTTCACTAACCAAATTGTTCCTTAACCGATTATCAATAGTTTTACAGATATAATAAGTGGATTAGAAAGATCATTTTAGTTCGTTATCCGAATATTCGTTCGCAATCCGAACTGTTCGTTAACCAATCATCCACTGTCATCCTTTTTAAATCAGACTATATTTCAAACCTTTTAATGCCGCAATTCTATTTACAATTACATTGATTAAAAACACAACCAACAACAAAACACAAATTCAAAACATTGAATATATATAAGCTTATTTTTCCAAATTTTAAAGAAATTGAAAATGATAATAAATTTAAATGAAAACAGTCCTGTTGGATTATTGTGATAAAATGTCTGAAGATGCCGAAAGGAAAAACCTGGGTCGTTAATGACAAAACACGTAAAATCATACAAAGTTTCATCAAAATAAATTTGATATTAAAATTTTAACAAGCATCCTCAGTTAATAAAATAAATTATAATGTAAATAAATCACAAAAATCAAGATACTAGAAAAGTCTCGTAGAGCTCTAATTTAAAACTTTCGCTATATATTCTGCATAGATTATAAACTATTTATGAACTGATTAATTATTTTTTTAAATTGTATCAATAGAGGATTCAACAAAACCAGTTCTGTTATCATTAAGCTTAAAGAAAATTAACTCACTTAAATAAAGAAATCTATGCGATGTACTGTTCAATTCAAATTAATGCAAATACCAATATTTAACTACTAGCTATTATTTTTCTCTATTTATAGCATTTAAATTAAAAAATAAACGATTTAATCTGTGTACTGACTGACAATTGAATTCATCCGAGTACTAGAATGCCTGGAGGTGGCAAAAGGTGGAAACGTGGGCCAGAAGTAAAAATCTTTCAACAGAAAGTTATTGATAAGAATAAGAATTTATTGGTAAGTATATTCAGCTCACCTAGACATTTTCCAGAAATAGCACATTTTTTGAGAGATTGTTTGTTATTTTCTAAATGATTTGTTGAAGTCGAGGAAAATACTAAGTGAAATTACAAAAGTACACATTCAAGATTTTCAGTTCAGCTTAAAAAACTTTTCAGTTATAAATACGAATGTGTTTTCTTTTGAAAGTATTTTATAATATATATGAAAGCTTTTACACCCTCCTAAAAAGCATTTTGTACTTAGAGACAAATATAATTTATCAAGAACGAAAACTTAATAAAGCATTCCAATATAACATTGACGTATTTATATCGCTGATATTTTGAATGTTAATCTTTTTATTTTCGTTCTACTATTTTTTTTCTATATCTTCAGCACGCTTCAGAAATTAATCATGTGCAGCAATATAAAGGGGCAATTTTTGGCTTGGGCAAGGGGCTGTCAATTTTGGCTTGCTTTTAACTACCCCACAACCATCATTTAGGGTTGAAAACACCTTCAGTCAGTATCACTGACAACTTTGGTTAGGGAACAATTTTTCAAACCTAGCCTTTATGATATATAATATAACTCAAACGTTGCTTTCTCATTTTAGTTCGCATGAAAAATTTTATTCCTACAAGATATATTTATTATTTATCAATGTTGTTACATCAAAAATATGTTCAAAAAGTTATGAACCAATAAAGAATATTTCAGTTTCCTCATTTTTTTTACACTTCATTTAATCAAATGTTTTTGATGCTAACTTTTTTTTGTTTTTGTTCTTTTAGTGTCTTGAAATTAAGATTTTTCCTTAAGTATTATTTATATTTTTGACATTGTATAAAATAAATGAAATTTGAAGTCATTTCATTTAATCAGTGGATTTTAACTATCTCTTCTCTTCCATACAACATGATATTTTGAATATTGAAAACTAATTTTTAGTTCTTTTTTTTTCTCTTCTTTTTAGTACCGGTGTTTTTATAATTTTGAAAGGAATTCGAAAGGCTTCAATTTTTTTTTGTTATTCACTACTTGGATTTCGTCTTAAGGCATCGTCACACACATTAGTGCGACAGAATGTTAATAATTTGCACCGCTCAAATATAAGAGGAATTACACAGGAAAAGTATAGCATAACTACTGATTTGATGATTATGACATTCAATTTTGAAAATGATAATTTTACTTCCATTACAGCTAATGATTTTACGATAATCAACTGACATTTAAATTCGATTGGGTAATTTATCAATTTGGGATACCAAATTACTTTTTTTTTTTTTTAAATAATAAAAACACATTTTTTTAGTACTTATATCCACAATGTATTTTTTGATCAGGATCAATTGCTGATAATGCTCGCGATGAGCGAAACCGGTTCTGATCAAAAAACATATTGTGGAAATAAGTACTAAAAAAATGTGTTTTTATTATTTAAAATATCATGCCTTTCCATCAAGAAGTGACAGTTAACACCTTAAAAGTGATACTAAACTACGTTTGAGCTGTTTTTTTAAATAGATTATTAATATATAGAATCGAAAATTAGGAGCTAAATATAATATATGTGAAATAACTTTTATTATATTATATCATAATTTTGTTCAAATTAAAAAAAACATAATCATATAATATAACCAATACATCTTATTGTCATAGCCGACTTTTTTTTCATTTATAATTTTTGAAAATTTAATTTCATTGTAAGAAAGCAACAAGCTAGGCCGTTAAAACAAGAGAGATGTATTGTGTACCTTTTCTACACTGCTATAAATAGATAAGCAAATGTTAGTTTAAGCATAGTTCTGACGATGGCGTGAGCCGAAATAGCTGTCAACTATATTTTTTTTTTAATAATTTTGTAGAATTGAAATACATTGCTATTTTTTTCACCGTGTTATAATGGAGTTCTACCAAGTGAATACCAATTCAATCAATTCAATTAAATTGTTTAATAGTTACATTTACTTACTTAAAATAAGGTCAAAAATTGATATTTTATTTATTTATGTAAGTTTAATACAGTTGTAATAGTAATAAGTCAATAAAGAATAGAATTCCGTATATTCAGAGTACGTACATACAAATTTTTATTCGTTATATCGTTGTTTTTTAATACAATATCGGTTGTAAAAAAAATTTGGTCGTTTCAATATTAATTTTTTTCAAAGTCAAAACTACTCTTTGGTTACAGATTTGGGCTAACTCCATAAATTCATAATTAAAACATTTTTTAGCTTACAATAAATTATAATAAAAAAGTAAGAAATCATATTTAATGAAGTATGCTTTTTACACTGAAAACTGTGACCTTTCGCCTGTATTTGCCACAAGTTTGCTTACAGGGCCGCCAAGATGTTCCGACAGACAATATGATTAAATTTCGTAAGGCGCAACAAAAAGAGAGCGGCGCAGTGCTACCGTTAGAAATTGGTGGGAACGAGCGTGTGGATAAATAATGCATATTCTGGAAAATCACAAAATGCTTTTTTTCTCATGCTGCTTGTATCAGGCTAAAATTGAAGCACCACGAACTTCTAGAAGATAAAATAAATGTTCTGATTTTTCTCTCTTTGGCATGTGCAGTTGTTTCTCAATAATTCAAGAAAATTTCTTGTATCAATGAGATAAAAATAACTGTTATAAAGATCGTTTTAATTCGTTATCTAAATAAGTGCCAAATAAATTGCTTTGATATTTCATGAAAAAAATAATGTTCATCTTTTTACCACACCGTTTTAAAAATGAATAGTACTTTTCTCACCTGTGAAGTCAAATAAAAAAAACGATAACAATCTTATGTAATTTTTTTCTTTAACTGTATATATCTTAAAAAATATATTTACACAAAAAAATATAAATTATTTCAATAGTTATAATTTTCGTTCAAAAATCACATTTTCAACGGAAAATGTCAATCCAAATCATTTCGAATAAATTACAGTTGCAATATTTCGATTTTGCTGCAGCAAAGGCACTCTAATATAATTGAAAACGTCAATATTCATTAAATCACGCTATTGACAATTTAAAAATTATTGCAAAAATTTGATTAAAAGATCGATTATTTTTTTCATATGGTTTACCATTCGATTTTTATTGCTTGGACAGCAAAAAATATCATTATTCAATGATCGTCAAATGTTTTCATTTTTTTTAAACAACCTTAATTATAATATAAAATATTATTCAATATTAATAACATAGTGCAATTAATAATTCTAGGCATGAAAACTTTTGACTTTATATATAGTCAACCCCTTAAAGTATTGTAAGATAGTAAACAGTCAAATTGCAGAATACCACTTTATACCAATTCAGCCTAAAAAAATCACCATTTCAGTCATAGTGTGAAATATGCGGGATCTTCTGTTAAAAATATATTACCGTTTAGTATATCAAGTGGAGAATTTAACTGCAATCAAATATTTATTTCACTTTTTTTTTATTGTTAATTAAACATCTTGGCATTTTCAATCACATTATTATTCTGGTGTATTTGAAATTGATTGTGTACTTCAGGTTTCTCATTCTACATTAAAACATTCGTATCCGTGTAAGGTTTTAAAATTCTAAGTTTAACGTTCTTCTTATGCGTCAGTTTCCTTGATAATTTTTTGTTATATGTTCAAAATAAATCATTATTTATGTCAAAATCATAAAAACGTTCACAGCGCATATTTTTAATGACGTATGGTTTTCTCATTATGTT
This sequence comes from Himalopsyche japonica, assembly GCA_028555115.1. Classification (NCBI taxonomy): domain Eukaryota; kingdom Metazoa; phylum Arthropoda; class Insecta; order Trichoptera; family Rhyacophilidae; genus Himalopsyche; species Himalopsyche japonica. The sequence goes on along the minus strand of JAHFWJ010000455.1, from coordinate 1,974,675 downwards.
TTATATTGTCTTTCTACCAGAGAATGACAGAAGAAATAACATTGGTTTATCATCTTTTCAATGGATTCGGCGATAGTTCCGTAGAAATTCATTTAGACTACAAAATACATATTGATAAATTTCTAATAATTTCTTTAATATAACCCTCTTACCACGTCAAAAAAATAATGAAATATTCCCACTCCATTCTTTAACTACGGTTAAGATTTATATTATTACATTGTTTTTAACCATACTAGATCTTTGTGGTACCGCAAGATTGAAAATGGCTGTCAAAGAGACTACGTATCATATTAGATAACGCACTCAATGCAACTACACAATTTTCAATTTAAACTTTATATCATTGTATTATCTTTACATAAAAAGAAAGTCCAATTGCTTTTTCCTAGTAAATCAATTAAACATTTATGTAAAAGCTTTTGTTTGTTGCTAAAAGGTACCAACGTTTTACAGTTGAAAAGCTACAAAGCAGCACTACGCTTTCCATGTTTTGCTACTGCGAAATAACACCCCTGCCAAGCATTAAATCATTCAAAACATCAGCTAACCGTTAATAGCATTTTCCCGGATAAAAAAAATCTTTTGATACATAATGCATGCCCTATCTCGTGTTTGAAATTTCAAACTGTGCATATTTTAATGGCATGATTGCATTAAATGATGACCGAAGAAAATTTAACAAAAAAATCTGAATAATACGTAAATGATTTGTATTGTTTCTATGCTATACGAATTATTCAAGACAAAATATAGATCAATAATACTAAGGATTTACATATGTCATCATTTAAAATAAGTATGTATATTACATATATGTATCAAATAACCTGATTTTAATGGTATTTAAATATTGTAAAAACTTATCAAAAAGCCATTAGGGTGTATTTTTTTATGAAATTATAATTTCAAAAATGTGAATGTCATTACCATCGAATCAGAAGTAATTAAAATTATTTCAGATTTATATTATTATACTGCTAGCGTAAGTTGCTTCACTATGCTCTATAGTACCCATGTGGTAAATTGTATGAAGATTCCGGAATGTGAGACCCGAGTCGTGATTGACGAAATATTTAGAAACTTACACAGTGCTAACAATTACAAATCTGACATTGAAATTCCATCAAGCACCCACCCTTAGTCGAAACTGTTGATTATAATCATAAAGTTATTACATCTAAGGTGTTAACTGTAACTTTTTGGTGAAAAGGTATAATATTTTAAATAATAAAAACACATGCTTAGTACTTGTTTCCACAATATATTTTATGATCATTACGACTAATAACGCTCGCGAAACCGATCGTGGTCATAATATATATTGTTGAAATAAGTACTTAAAATTTGCTTTATTGTTTAAAATAAAGTTATTAATTATCTCCACGTTTCAACAAAAATTTAAAAATTAACCGATTATTTTTAACACATTGTTTACGGTGTGCACAAATTTTTGCATTTCAGAGATCTTCTGTTGCCGCGGTGTGCTTTTTGGATACGTTCAACTTATAATGTATAAAAACACTCGTTTAGCTTCATTTTTCTTTCTTATAATTTGCTTTGCCCCGTAGCGGGAAGGTGTCACTAAAATAAAAAATATTATCGCTTGTTCACTGAATCAGAACATAAAAATAGGTTTAGTAATCAAAGCAGACTGTGTTGTAATCACGCCCGCGGCAGAGCATATTTTTTAACAAAAATACTCGTAGACTTATAACGTTGTGCGTAATTATATTTAAAAAATCTGGAAAATATTATATTATCTGTATAAAGACGTTTTATAAATAAAAATAATTTTCTCGACTTCGCAACGGATGTTATTTAATTATAATTCTTAAGCCTAGAACCGAATTGCGCTTATAAAATATTTTATTTGTGTTATTATTGTATTTAATATTAACATCGGGGCAGGAAATTAAAAAATCTAATATCTTTTCAATCATCTGTTATACGAACGGTAGGCATATTTTATATTAAAATTGTTATCTATTTTTTTAATACATTAGTTTATATACAGCACGTCTTAATCTAATATACGTCAATGTCAAAGATTCGTTCTATGCTTTGTCAATTACGTCAAAAACATACGAGCTACAGATGAATATTTTTTATAGATATATTTTCGTACTTAGATATTAATATTCTAACGAAATCACATTTCATACGAATATTTTGTGTGATATGTCAACGTATTATAATAAATCAATAAACTCACAAAAGGAATAGATAAGTTTATTGATTGAATTGGCATTCACTTGGTAGAACTCCATTATAACACGGTGAAAAAATAGCAATGTATTTTAGTTCTACAAAATTAATTTTAGCAAATATAGTTGATAGCTATTTCGGCTCACGCCATCTTCAGAACTATGCTTAAACTAACATTCGCTTATCTATATATAGCTGTGCAGAATAGATAAGGATTTTAAGTATGTCCTCTACACAATTATTAGTGTTTTGTCCACAATTTTATGATATCAAAGGCAGGACCTGTTCTGTTAGTCTTGGACATTAAGCAACTGATACAATACAATATAAAACAAGGCTTTTTATGCCAACTTTCGATTTAAATAAATTACTTTAATTAAATAGATATTACCAGGTATATGAAACAAAGAGTTCAATAACAAAAAAAAAGACACTATACAAAATATATATAATGAAGCAAAATCGTATGAATGAAAAATATTATGGACTTCATTTCATAAAATAACTGCTATTTGATAATCAAAAATTGGCCCAAATTAAAAGACCATTACAAGTTAAGAAATAATCATGAGATACTGAGTTGAAAAGGCTAACAAATGGGAAAATTTTACTGTCAGTTATTCCATGTCTGCTCCCGATGTATAACATAATCACAGAATATTTCTTTAATTAGAATGCTCAACACAAGTTGCTTTGTTAGACATTTGCTTAATATAGTTTGTTCATAGAAAAGAGTAACGATAGAACTTTTACAATAATTTTTGACAATTATATAATGTCTTTGAACAGAAATCTATAAATCGATTGAAAAACTTATCTTTCCAAAATCAATGCACTGGAACTAGAGCATTGCACTAAACTATGAGCGACGAAACCAAAACCAATGATAGAAATTATATCAAGAGGTATAAATACTGAAGCCATATACGAAAAATTCCACTTATAAATTATCAGGTTCATAATAACAATTATTTTATCAAGCAACAATATATTTTTTCTTATTTATTAGCTCAATATGACAGTAAGATGTTAAAACAGAAGAGATGACGTATTGTGCAACTTTTTACACTGCTATATAAAGATAAGTAAATGTACGTTTAAACATAGTTCTGATGAGGGACTAAGCCAAAATAGCTATCAAACTACATATTTAATAAAGTTTGTAAAGTTCATAAAATATATTTACTCATCCTTTCATGTTTGCAATATCAGATGTGTTGAATGTAACGTACCAAGAAATTAATATTTGCTTCATTACAAACCAATTAGGTAAATACAAAATATATGAAAAGATATATTGTTCATATACAAACATACGTTGTTTATATACATTTAGTATGGTACAGTGTACATTTTTAACTGCTTCATTTTTTGATTCGTTTGAGTAATATTGCAATATTACCCCGCATATATGGTGCCATATATCAAACGCAATACATATATGCATCCGACAGCCAAAAGCCGTGAAGAGGACCAATTTTTCATGACATGTGAGCAGATAGCAAAATAACACTACAGTAAAAGTATGCGTTAGACATGCGAGGTATACATTTTGAATATTCAATATTTATCAAAATATTTTTTTTATTTAATCATATATTTTTAATCAGTTCAATTTTCTTTTAGCAACCGTTGCACGGTCTTCTATAATAAGAAAATCAAGTCTTTTATGAAATGCGATTGCTGTAAACTTTCCAATGGCATAACCATATTTGCACCATTATGATACATTTCAATACATAACAATATTGATACTAACGAGAAACGGTAATCTGAAATGAAAGTTTTTTTTAAACGACTTGCTTAAGGAATATTACTTCGTATCATATCGCATATAAATATTGCATCGTTTTTGGAATAGACAATAAAATATTAATTTTTTATTTCATTTAATACCTGACAACATTAAATGACATTAGTATGCACTCACACATCTGATAGCGCTCGCGATGATGGCGGACTTGATTTCATCAGTTGCGAATCATCGTGAATATTTAAGCCATGATGTAGTCTGTTTAACGTACTGCTAAAAATATGATTATTTCTTGAAAAATTAGAAGGGTTGCATAGAAATATATGTAACAGGTATGCCAAACAATTATAATTGCAATATGAGAGAAAAAAAGTTTTTTTATTGATTGAATTGGCATTCGCTTGGTAGAACTCCATTATAACACATAACAAAATTGCATTGTACTTTAGTTCTTCAAAATTATTTTTTAATATAAACTTGATAGCTATTTCGGCTCACGCCATCGTTAGAACTATGCTTCAACTAACATTTGCTTATCTATATATATATATAGCTGTGTAGAAAAGGTACACAATATATCTTCTCTCCTGTTTTAACGACCTAGCTTGTTTCTTGCTCTCAATAAAACTAACAATTTTAAATGAAACTAAAAAGGCGGCTATATCAATAAGTTCACATATGACATGGAAATGGTCCATTCCAGAAACAAAGAAACACCTCCCCGAGGATTCAATAATGGTGACGGACATATATTAGTTTGATCGTTAAGAATCATTTCAGCCGTCATCCTGCGACCCTTACTACAAAGATGCAAACACTTAGGCGCTGAGTTTGAATTTATATTATGTCATTCCTTTATAACGTGATTAGCGAATTGTGAATCTCCTTAAGAGTCTGGTGAAATCTTTTTGTTCCATAGGTTATTTTTTCTGATTTTGTTCTATATGGGTTAATGGATTATTCGAATCGGTGTCTCTATCAGTAATAAATTATTTTTTTATACCACAAAAAGTTTTGCGTTACATAATAGCCAAGGCGTAAGACAGATTAGACTTTTTCGACTGGAAAAGATTAAATTATTGAAAATTTTAAATATTCATATGATGATAATTTCAATGAAAAATACACTAAAAAGCACAGCACCTTAGATTTCAAATGAAAAACTTATTATAAAGACTCCAACCGAAGATAGTAAACCAACAATTGCAGAAGTCTTAGATTATTAACATTGTTTGTAAATTATTGTAATAGCCTTTAAACTCGCAGGGCTCTTAATGCATGACAAAACTGGGGAAACAATAATCATTAGCATGAAATATGTCGACACTAGAGTCTAGAGGCTATTGTATCTAGGGCTTCAAATCCCGGGATCTCCCTCAGTCGACGATTCTATAATCCCGAAAATTCCTTATTATAAATCCCGTGTTTTCGAGATATGCTCTAACTAAATGAAAAAAAGAATACAAGACTCTAATTGATGCAAAATGATTTTTATAATAGCATGATAATGAACATGTTTATAATTTATGACATCAACTCAAGTGTTTGATGGAATTTCAATATACAATTTTAATTTACAAAGTACGATTTCACATGTTTTGTCCCTAACAACCCATTATATCTCACTGATGCAATAAAACTGACAATTTTAAAAATTCTAATTTGAGTGTGTAAATTTTGTGTATTGTGTATTATGTAAACAGTGACAGTCAATTAGACAAAAAAATATTTTCATATTTTTTTTTTTACTTATAAGACGAAAATAAGTTTACGGGTAAAGTAAAGCACACCAAAAACCTGCAGGAAATAAACAAAATATTTATAAATCTTTTGTGTTTTGGGTTTATTTTTGCCTTTGTGTAAATGACTGCCCGAATTTCAATGAATAAGCAAAACTATTCATATTTTGAATACAAATTCATACATTCACTCTTATTAACACATTAATTCCACATTGCTAACATTAGTTAAATTTAATAATTAATCGCTTATATCAACATTTCAAGATTCAATTTTTATCAATATCGGGGTCTACGTCACACTTATTTATAAAAAGCTCCATTCCACCCTTGTCAAATACTGCACGATTTCCTAGTAGCAGTCTGACTGCAATGCGAAGAGCCCATACATGTGGTCTTTTTGATTCAGAGTTTTGACACGAAGAGCTAAAAAATCGAAAAAAAACAAAATTTGTGACATAGTCTGTCCACTATTATGGAATAGTGTTGACGAAAACCTAATATTCTTGGAATTCTGCAGAATTTAAATAATTCTTTTTTGCCAAACATTTTGTTGCACGATTTACATGTATCCAATGGTATTTAACAATTGTATTGTACTAGGTTTTTTATTCAGGCATATTGACGAATATTTCACCAGTACCGGGGTTATGTGCTCTCTATACAGGTTCATTGTAAAAGCTTTCAAACAGCATTGAAATTTTAAATAAATTATCATTACTAACAATGGACAAAAAAATCATTTTCTCAACACAAAACAGGCTTAAACAATAGCTAGAAAACACACTAAATCTGACTTTAGTATATTTTATGCAAATGTTAAATTATAAGAGATTTTTTTATAATAAACAAAAATAGGCTTGGCAATAAATATAATTTTCATGATATAAGGGTAACATTTGGCGAAAAAATCTTCGGCCTGTACACTTTAAATATAATATCAGAACTTTCAAGTGAAACAATGTTTGTGCGCTTAAAAAGTATAAGGCTTTTAAAAAAGAAATAATAAATTTTAATTCTGCATACATAGTGATTTATTCACCGTGGCGAGTTTTCATCGCCGAGTTCAGAATTCGGGCGTGAAGAAAATTTGAAACAATTTTATTTTTTGCTCTCTTGGCCGTACAATAGATCCAAAATTAGCATGATAAGTCAAAGCTTTCAACTTTCTTGCGAGAACTCTTTAAGAATTTTTAGACAACGTGCACGTTTTATTTAAATTTCTTTAAAAATCCAACGCCCTAAAAGACAATTAAAACAAAGCGATGAATTTCACACGTTATCAATTTTATATTAAGACTTTAATGCACCTCGTTATAAATATTCAGAAAAATAATTCACACAATATGATTTTTCAAAAATGCTTATAATATCCAACCAAACATAATCGAGTATGGCTATTTAAAAAAAATGTGTTCAATGTGTTATTTTTCATAAACCAAACCGATGCATAAAAAAAATATTTTTTAACAAATGAAAAAAATGTTACAATAAAAAAACGAACGAACAATTTCTTCAGAAAACTTTTGTTTGTCTTACAGCAAGTTTATACGAAGACTATTTTAGCCTAACCAATATTTTTAATATACCTTGCTTTGTAAAATTTTGCTGCTCATAAAATTATAATACTATCAGTGTGAGTGTTACGCTTGTAAGGTATTTTCAAAATGTTCCATTAACCAAAGAAAGTCAGTACTGTTCCCATCGAATGCTATCTTTTAATTACCTAACTTGAAGCTAAAGAAAATGGAATGATATAATTTTATTTATTTTTTAACACAAAAAGCGATGAACATTTGATGATATAAACAAGCAGTCGCCTGCTGGGTGAAATACTTTGAATACAGTTAAATGAATATAGCAGAAAATAAAAGTAGATACTTAAATAAATGAGCGATTCAATCCAATATTGAATTATTTATCAAATGATGATAGAAATTGCATTTAACTGTGACAATTTAAAATAATAAGCACTGCAAAATAATTGTTGTAGAGAGAATTTCAAACAAATAATTCTTTGTAAAAAATAGCTGAAGAGGAGCAGATTGCAATGAATGGAAATGTCAAATTTGCTTCCGGAAATTGCAAGAAAAACAAAAGCGACTTCAACAAAACGTAATAAAGCTCGCAAAGCCAAAGCGTTGATCCAGATATTTCAAAGCTTTTAAAGTTAATTTATTCAATTTAATTTATGGTAACAGTTTAAAAAGTTTTTAGGTATTTACAATTTTATATTCTTTAAGATTATGTAAATTTCGTTGATGAAAATATTGTAGTTAAGAACAATCGAAACAATCAATGTGAGATAATTATAAAATGAGGAACGTTTCTAGTTTGGGTGGGTAAAATATATCTTTCTATTTATGCTTGTTCAATAAAATACCATGTAATAAGAACACTTTTGAGAAATCGTATTATTAAAGTTTTGGATAGTTTTATAAATCACTTGTTAGAAATTCGATGAGACAAGATCCTTAAATAAGCTTGATAGGGTTCCTTGTTTTGGTTTCCAACAAAAAGTTTAATAAATCACCGAGTAAAATAAGATAATTAATGATTTTCTATGTATTATTCTGACGAGTACTGAATCGATACCACTAAAATATTTGACTCTTCTCAAGTATAAAAGTATTATTTTTATTTATGAATCAGAAAAGAAGTACAAATATGTACACAGTGAATTTTTTAATGAGTTTAATAATTAATATTTCTTCTTAATATGTCATCATATTTTTTAATCATATTATTGTATTATACTTCAGGCTAACATTGAATATATAAAATTAGTTGTAATTAAGTGATCCGTACGATAAAGGTAAGTGACCTGTTTTCAAGAGTAATTATGGGATAAAAATTGTATCGACACTTTTGAAGAAAACATTGCGAAAGTTTAATACGAATATATTTTATTTCGTTAAATTACACTTGGTTATGTTATTAAGAAAATATGATCAGCAACAATTAAAAAAATATATGGTAAAACCCCATTTTTATGTCCCCGATATTTGCATAAAATTTTTATAGTACCGTTTTTCTTCAGTTCTTTAAGATACCCGTTATTACCTTTCTATTTTCCGTAAATTACGTTTGAAATATAATAAAACTCTATTGATTAAAAAGTGCAATCATTTAAAGAATATACAATGACTATTGATTCGTCATTAAAGTGATGACATCAGGAGTTTTGGGTATCGACGATACAGTTGACAGTCACATCCACGAGAACTTATCAGACGAAGAATTCTCTGGTGAAGAAGAGATATACTTAAACCATCCGATTCTAATAAAAAAACATGCTATGCGGCACATTGAAGGTTTAAAAATCTCCCTTACTAGCATTGAAAACGTACATGATGAAACTTTCTTATCGATTTATAAGATTGTTCAGTAAACTAGCACAAAAGATCTACTAAACCTATTTGGGAGGTTATTTAAATAAAAAGAAAAATAAACCACGAATCTTTTTTTCCCACTAATTACGATTTTTATTAGTTTCTTTATAACCATATAAACGGAGTTTTACTATTTAATATTACTTTTAAGGTGTTAACTGTCACTTCTTGATGGAAAGGCATGATATTTTAAATAATAAAAACACATTTTTTTTAGTACTTATTTCCACAATATGTTTTTGATCAGGACCGGTTTCGCTCATCGCGAGCATTATCAACTGATAAAATACAATTTACACACAACAGGATTTTGTAGTTTATAGTAAAATCCTGCATTTCAATAACAAATCACTGAAATTAGATAAACAAGAAATCCTTGAAATTAATCGATATAAATTTTTGCCTTATTCTTACCTTATAAATGAACAAACTACTATTGCGTCGTCACCATTGTTATACTCATTAAATAAGATTAATAAATATATATTTCATATAAATATAATTTTTTTTTTATTTGAAAAATGATATTGCCTCCTTTTACTTTATTTTTTTACAGAAAATATTGGAACGCCCCTGACTGACCATATCTTCCCATCTCATCGATTCATCTTTAATCGACTATCATTAAAATTCTCATGTATTAATTTATTTTGTTCCATTAAGTAGTGAGTGTGGGCTATTTTCGTCATTAAAATTTCCCACTCCTTACTTACTTATTGATTGTTCAGAGCTCCAAATGGATTATTGATTTACCATAATTGTAATTGTAATTCTTCTGGCATATTTTAAGAAAGAAAAATCTTCTTTAATACATAATTTACGATATTGACTGAAAGCATTTGATAGAATATCATTATCAAATTTTGATTATTGATATTTCGTACGTTGCCGTATAACTTGTTACTCGTGACCCTTTTGTCAGTGATTTGTTATTGAAATGTAGGATTTTGTAGTTTTTAGTAATATCATATGAATATTCATGTGATATTACTAAAGTCTTCCTTATTGATTGTTCAGAGCTCCTAATAGATTATTGATTTACCATAATTGTATTTGAAATTCTTAATAAGTGATTGTGAACATTTAATTTTTATACTAATTTACTTTATTTGTATCAATATTGTATGATTTTATGTAAATTGTTTCCTAGTTCTTGAACCCATGGTTTGTACACCTGCTACCTTTAACTCAACTTAATTTTTTGTTTTGTATAAATAGACTTGTTTGTAAATTGTATTCTATCAGTTGATAATGCTCGCGATGAGCGAAATCGGTCCTGATCAAAAAATATATTGTGGAAATAAGTACTAAAAAAAATGTGTTTTTATTATTTAAAATATTTAATATTATGTGTATAATAAGGTCTTTAGAAGGATATACATATAAGATTTTTTTTTAAATTATTTTGTTACAATTAGTTTTTGTATCATGAAGAAATACTGTCGCGGACCATTTATGGACATGGCCTGTAAAAGCGAATTGCTACAAGGCTAACACTATTGCACTCGGAGAGCATAACGGCAGTGGACATAATATTCCCCAGCAGTTGGCCTAATGAAACTGCATAGCCCTAACAAATGGATAATAAATGAAATTTAAATCTTATGACAGACCGGGTAGCTTCTATGGCTTTATTAAGATTACTTCCAGTTCCGAAGGCGAATTTACAAATAAAAGTTTCACTAACACAAAAGAAAAAATATTATAATGTTCAGTAAAATACTACAACTTCAATTTCTGTGACTTTTAAAAAGTTTATTAATTTTATTTGACATTAATAACCCTTTCTGTCCTGTGATTTGTAATATGTACACATAATTTATTTATTTGCTCTAAAAATATAATAAACACTGGGCCAAAATTCTACGAATACCTTTTGAATACATTTACACATCACGTGGAATAATAATAAACCCGAACCGGGCGCAGTGAAGATATTTTGTCGAAATTCCAGTGTTTTCAAGCAACTAACTAAAATTAATTACCAAATTTTAGTATCAGTTAAATAAATTAAGCAATATTTATACATCTTAGTAACATATATTTTATTTATCTTTCATTTATAAATGTTCTATATCACTCATGTCTGTAATATGTGTATCGAATGCACAGCACCGGAGAGTATTTTTTTTTTGAATCAGTAAAGGTAAGGTTAAGAACGCAATGACACTAGTTTATATTTTGAATTACTTGAATGATTTTAATTATAATAATAATAGATATCTTACGTCTTAATAAAATATGAATCCAACACCACAATCATTGATACAAATATAATACCTGAATCAGTTCCGAATTCAGTCAAGGCGTTTCCATAATTTAAAAAACAATACTTATTACATAAAAAATTTATTTTTAATACTTTGTGCGATTCACTATCACTTTTTTGTTACTTACGACCTGGATTTCGCCTTTCAGTATCTCCAGGAATTCTATCACACAAATGTAACAGAACTGACAAGTACTTTTGAATTTGTATGATTTGGTCGTTAGTGACAAAACATTTGGAATCGTACAAATTTTCAACAATTCAAATTTAATTATGAAATTCCATCTAGCACATTCAGTCAATATCATAAACTTATTATATGTAATTTTTTTGTTCATATCTTACAACACATTACAATATTTTTATCAGTCTAATGACTACGTTATCTTATAAACAACCGAAAATTTTGAGTGGGTTTTTAGTCCCCTTTTAGGGTGTATTTATTTAGAGTGCTACCTATCTCTACGCTGTAGGAAGGTCCAATGCACTGTCCCATTCTTATCCCAATAATATATATTATATTCTATCTATCGCTTGGTTTTCTTTTTAATAAAGAGAACACATTCGTAGCAAAGTTAACAATCATCAATATTAAGATATATGTATAATTAAAAATAAATAGAAAAGGAATAATCTCATTTAATCCACATTTTAACATTATCAGCCGCTCCAACAAAGCTCACAATAAACCATTTTTCTTAATACGTCCCTGATTTTAACATCACTTAAATAATGATTCAGAAAAGCTGGAGTAGCAAAGAAAATTTAGTTATTCGTTAGTAAAACACAAGTTTTATACCTAGACAAAACATAAACAAGTATAACTTAATATAAAACATATCATACTCTCGTTGAAGATAAGAGGTTTATACGAGGAATTCAATTAATTTTCATCAGCTTTGGATTTATTTATCCAGCATGTTGCTAAGCCAGCCCTACTACGTTTGTCCATTTATGTTACTTTATTATAATATATTCTAAAACATTGAACCAATCATGAAACCGTGTTGCTCTACGTTAGTCCGTTTACTAAAAAATACTTACTTAGCTCTCTGCAAATTATTTTATAAATTTCCTTCAGTGATAGTCTTTTTTTATGTTGACTTTGAAAACAATACGCTTTATAAAATTATTAAAAACGTCGAACGATATAAAAATAGACAGTACAAAATAAATTAGGTTTGTTTCAAATTTTCCGAAAAACATCGGTGATCGGTAATGTAATACGGTTTTTTCGGCCCGTTCACAATTTTTGACATTTGGGAACTTCTATTGAAGCATGAAAAGATTTTCTTTTTTCGGCAGATTACGCGGTAACTTTGTGAAAGTTCATTTGTAATATAAATCCAAAATTTATTACTTTGTGATTCCACTTGTGTGTTATTAGTTGTGACACGTGTTTTGCTGCTTTGGAAAACATCTTCAGTTTATCTGTACTGTTAACTTAAAAATGAATAATGTGGTAGGACACTTTTTACTGGTGGCGGGGTGGGAGCTGAAACCATACAATCGTAGTGCTTGTTAAAGAAACATAAACATTACTAATTACCAATTAATTGCTTAAGCTTAAAAATCAAAATCCTAATACATATCCGACTATTTAAATAAATGATGAAATGACTTAATTAAAATAACGACTAGGGTTTTGCCTTTCGGCATCTTCAGGCATTCCATCACACGGATGCGACAGAACTGACTCGTTAGTGACAAAACATGTAATGTAATTCCAACAAGCACGTTCAGTCGATATCATAATTAATATAACCATCTGATATTTAGTACATTTTTAAGAAAAATAAGTTTTGGAAATTGAAGGGGGTCCTCCCTTATATATGTATGTTTATTTTAAGTTTTTACTTTTTTTAAGTATTTCGAGATTTCCTGCATTCATCGTTTCCCGCATTTCCGTTTTTAAATGTCCCTTGAAAAACGTGGAATCGAGGTTTCACTGTATTTTAAGCTTGTGAGATATAACACACTTTTTATTTTAGAAATATTGTTTATACTGATAATTAATTGCTGTTAATGGTTTTATAAATTTTGAAAAAACTTTTAGTTCTTCTTACTTCTTATTTAATCGATGGAAAATTTCTGCATGATTATGTTTGTTTACTACAACATTTTAATTAATGAGATTGAAGATTCCAGTATATTGATGGTTAATACTCAAAAATAGTAAAGTATTAAGCTACGACTTCTTATAAAGAAATTGCCTAAATAAACTTAATTTCACATATCGTCGTTATGTTGCTACATTATGAATGATTGTGTTAAAAAAATAATTAAACTCTAAAAAGAAGCGACATTTAGGTATAACCAGCTTTATCCATTGTGCTTTGTTGTTTTGAAAGAAAATGTTTTCAAAAAATATAGATTCTAGATGTTGTGGCAAGTAGCTATGAATCAATACTGTGGCTATAAAAAATTACTTGTAAAAAGTGCTATACATCATTCGTATGAAAGAAAAGCCAAACGAAATCCGCATGGCATGATTGCCATAAATTACTTGATACCGCAAGATTTATTTGGAATATGCGAAACGAGGCTTTTTGTACAGCTTGACTTAAATATATATATTGTACTATCGTAATATATACGCGAAAAGAGTTCAGACATGTGTATGATCGATCAGACACTCTTAGGCCTGCTTCTTTGTTTTTTTACGGCTAACTGTCACGCGACGAATTGTACAAGGAAGTCGCAAAAGGTACATTAATAGTTCATAAAATATTTAAGTTATCATATATTAAAAAAGAGAAAGCAATCCGATTCCTTCTGCTTAAACTCTAATTACAAACAAAGTGTATATGGCAGAAATATTGTTGTCTGTTGTGTCATATTAAAAATTGTCGCAACTGTCATATTGGATGATCCGAGTCGCTTTCTATCTCCTTTTTTCAGTATAAGTATTTTATTCATAAACTGCCTAAATCCATATTTATGTATTCACTCCATTTTCTTCAGTAGATATTAAAGTTCTTTTGAATACCTAATGAAAAGCTCTAGATTTCTCATACCCAACAATGAATTCTAACAAAGTGGCTTTTTCTATTTTCAAAATATTACAAAACAGTCAAAAAATCCAACAGATTCTCGATGGTTTTCATAGAAAAAATATCAAGCTGCTACGGCGATCTAACGAATTTCCTAATGAAATGATATTGACTTAAAAATAAACAAGGAATTTTTTTAATGATGATTTATTAATATTATTTTTGTCCACTGAACGCAAAATAAATATTAGAGAACTATAACTGTATTCCAGATTAGAGAAAACAGATTTTTAAGCGGTAATCACTTTTAAGCAAAATTTAAAATTACCAGTCGTCATCTTACATCTGACGACTGTTATTGATTCACAATGTTGTAACTATTAATAAGCTTTAATTTATATCTGAAAAATATTTTTGATAATGTTTTTATAAAAGTTTCATCAGTTAAAAACGGTTCCTTATTAACAATCTCTAGCGCAAAATTGTATAGTAAATAATCAGTCTTTTATTTAATACGTTAGATTTCCTTTTGTAATTGGTGTATAATTTTTTTTAATTTAAATTATTTCATTAAGAAACGGTGCGCCAAAATTAAATCAATACTTTTACAAAGGTCAACATTCTACCTTTAGTTGGAAGGTGAATTATTGGACTCGAGTGGCCAATTATAATAGGTAATTATTATTTCGGGTAACTGGCCAAAATTAGACACAGGTGTGCGATTATGTAGGTGTTTACTATATAACTTATTTTGACCAAGAGCTTGAATATTAGATAAAACCTGGAATATGTTATACTGAATAATTTTGATTTAATATTTTTTCAAAACAATACATTAAAATTAAAACACGATTAGTTACTAAGGTAACCAAAATTTATTTTTTGTATACAATAATACCCATTGATTATATTTCTTTTTATTTTTTTAATCTATTAAAGTAAGTTTTAAATTGTATACGGATTGTTTCTTCTAAAATTACAAAACAGATATGCAAAAGTCATAGAGATAACGTTAAAGCTGGATGGATCTGCAACCTTGCTAACCTCTTCTTTCAGCAGAAAGAAAAAGGTAGATGGAATCCCAATATTCAATTTGAATCGATCAAGCTATGAACAATTCCATCCTATAAAATTTTACATGAGTAATAAAACTGACAATCAATAAAATTTTACATAGCATATATATGAGAGGAATTGTTAAAATAAAGATCCTTTTTCTATGAGCTAAATATATATCTAAATTATATTTAACAACTACCGATTTGATAATAATGACATTCAAATTTGGAAAAAATAGCCCTACAACAAATAATTCCAAATATTAATGTAATGACACGTTACACAATAATCAACTACCAGTAATATGACTTTAAGAATTTTGATACTTGTATATATAAATATCTACAAATTTTAAGTGGATCGGTTATGGTGGAATCAAATATTGAATGACTTGTTATTTTTTCAGATTATTGAGCAATAATAATTATTTCACTTTAAAGATGCAGTAATTGAAAATATGAGAGACTTACTGATCGTTTAATAAAGGTGATGAACTTAACTGGGCTTAAATATCTTTCTAAAATTTGATGATAAAATGGTCATTTATCTCCTATATACCTTCATGCATTTAACAGATGCTCTTCCGAAATAAAATAGTCAGAAAATTTGTAACGTATTTTATGGAAGGAAACCAGACCAATGACAAGTGGCAGGTGATCATTCAGAACTCGTATCTCCATACGCTCCTCACGGAGAACTGATATGGTCTAAAATAATACCACGCTTATTTAAAAAAAAAAGTGATTTTATTAGACCCTCAGTCACAATAGTCTATTGAAAATTTTTAACTTTTTCCCGCTCTCTTTGCTCAACAATAAGAGCGGACATATATTTTTAAATAAAACGAGGCTTTTTATTCAACAAATAAATATAAATAATCAAATAAAGAAGGCGACTCATTAAATATCCGTTTTTAAACACCCTACTTTTATCCGAAAACTTACATAAAGACACTGTGTCTTAAAAGCATTCACAACCTAATAAATGAAAAATTTGTGTCAAGGATTCTCATTCCAATCAATTACTTTCATATTTATAGCCATAAAATATGACCACTGATATTCCTACGGAAGAAAATGTGTTTACCTCTCTGAAAAGATGTGAGCTTAATACTTTCGTGAAAACAATATTTTATTTGAAGAGCTTTTAAGGTTTTCATAGTACAGTGAGAACATTTTTTAAAGGAACTGACAAAAAGAGCGTAATAAGAGGGAATATATAAATTTGGAGGTTTTTGTAATTTTATTTTATTTGAATTTTTTTTTCTGTATAGTATATACTTACAGTCACATAATTTGATACTCGGTACTCGCTATTAGAATATAAAACGTATAACATTCCAAATTTGAATTGTTACAACTTTGTACGATTCCACATGTTTTGTCACTAACGACCCGGGTTTCGCCTTTCGGCATCTTCAAGCATTCTTCATAAAAGTTTCGCCCATCGCGAGTATTACTAACTGATGCAGTGTGAATTAAAACAAAGCCATTTATACAAAAAAAAAATATTGACTATCATTTATACAAAATTAGTGCTTTAAAAAAAACGAATAAATGTTCTTAATAACAAAAAACTGTATAAATATTATAATATTAAGCATTGTGTTTTATTATTTAAAAAATGTATTAAAAATTTTGAAAATATAATTTAATACCTTTTGTCTCTTATTAATGAACTTGTGTTTTTATTAATGAATTGCGTCATAATATTTACTTAAATAATTTCTTATCGTTCTATCTTTCCAGAATACAGCTTGCTTTATATTATGAAAATAAAAAAAAAAACAAGAAAATCAGTTTATTCTCCTTTTCTTTGCTCGCCTCTTGTTTCTAAAATACAGACAACGTCATATTAGATTATCCCCTCAGCTTTCTGCCACCCTTATACTTTCTTTGGCGCCTATGAGAAAGGGCATAGAAGTGAGCTCTTTCATTATATATATTTAATTAAAAATTATTGTTTTAATCTTCTAGATTCAAGATCGTTTTTTAATTTTAAAAACTTAATGAAAGCTCTTAAAAAATAAACCGTCGCTTTGTGACATGCTATGCATTAAAAGCTTCACGTCCGTGAGCTTTTGTTACAAGTGCAGACGTATTCTGATTTAGTTAGATTCTAGTTTAGTTTACTTTATATATGAATATGTTTACTTTTACTGTAAACAAGTTTGCTAACCAAAGTTGTATAGGATCTTTCAATAGGGATGTTAAAAATTGTAAAAATTTTAATAAAAACAAGTTGTGTGCTAGGAATCCACTCATTTTTTTTATTTAAAAGTATATCTATGGCGTTATGTGCGGTTGTGTGCTTGGTGGCATGTATTCGGGAAGTCCAATCTTCAATGACTTTGTCGCATAAATCTGGCGTAATTTGTCTTTCTTTTATGAACAATTGACAGAAATCACTATGACAACATGACTGCGTTAATCTAACAAGTTTTGAGCATTTTTATTGAAAATACTTCCATATATTTAACTATCACTGCTATCATCAGTTCAAAGGTCTGAGCTTGCAAATCGATTTCGTTTTTCAGGTACTTAACTAAAATTCAATAATTGGTTGCATATGATATTTTTACTCTATGCGGTCTCAATTAAATAATTATATAAAATAAATACTTCCACTAAAATCATCTACCGTTGGACCTACACATGTAATACACGTATGCAGTGCAAAAACCCTCATTTTGAAGGTTGTCAATACAGATATCAAAGATGTCCATCTGACGTCATCCCTGTTGCAAAATATTCCTAAAAAGACCTCACACTTATTATTAATTTGTAAAAGAGTTGACGCAAATAACAGCTATAGCAGCCTGGTAGACTAGGTTTTCTGCATCATCCTAAGATCTCCAAACATATCTCTCCTTCTCGTATCCTGAATGCCCAAGGTGACGAGTTTTTCATCAGAATACTAAGCTTGCCAATTAAAAACCTACCAAGAAAAGTTCAAAAATATACTATTAAAAATGGACAAGGTGGTTGAAAGGTCGAATTTAATTTGTAGACACAACTATTAATCACGTACTGAAGGACTTCCTTGGAATGAATACCGTATAAACAGAGTTGTTGACTGCGGTTCTTCCTCATACAGGTCCAGTAGGCCACGCTGACTTGACATAAGGCAGAACCAACATTGAGGTGTTCGATCAATTTCAACATTTATACGGGTACACATGAAACTTAAATTCACCTTAACTCAGCGACTGGGCAAGTTACATTTGTATATGTATATTACTTCTTCTTTAATCACAATTAGGGATTGCAATTTACTGTCAAATTTCAATAACCGATAAACGGTAAATAATTTCACCTCTTACCGGTTTACCGTAAATTTACCGGTAAATGAAAGAAAATAGACGTGGATTATATCATTAAAGTATAACAGTACGTGGCTACTTTCACTAAAAATGGTACCTGGATGAAATATAAATAATTTAAAATACACTTCAGGTGAATAGTAATGTCATAAAATGTACTTTAAATATGTTTCAGGTGTATATGTATGTTTTAAATGTACTTCTTTAAGTAAATCAGATAATTTTTTATTTGCCACACAAAGATTGATTAATTTGAATTACGCCTATGTAATATTTGGTTTAACTGCCTGTAAGAAGTTCATACGCTAAACTATTAATTTATCCATTGACTTATTGATGTAGTATATATATATCTTATACATGTATGCATTTTCTGGATCTATTAATATAATTTTATAATTAAAATAAAATAAAAAAAATAGTATTGGATTCTCGAGTTTATTAATAAATGATTTATTACTTTGGTATAATGATTTATCAGAATTAAAATGTGCTCTCAGGATACTTTCGTCTTTTAATTTGACCGGATTTTTGTACATATTTGTCCCGCAGATGAAAACGTTCGTTCTGATTCAATACTAGTTGGTCGGCAAATTATAAAATGTTGAATTGCAATGTTCAAATATTTCCCACGATTTTTTTCGAGTTCAAAATATGAAATTTCACATTGTTAAAAACTTTTTATGAATGTTGCCGGAGTTGAAAAAAATGTACTCACACCCTCATGCATATATCATAATAAAAATGCGTTATTATATGTTGCATTTTGGGTCATTTAGCGGTTAACCGATAAACCGGTAATGCAATCTCTAATCACAATACTGCATGATTTTAAGATCGGTGAGTGCAGCTCTGTATTAGGCTAAGACAATGAGCATAATAACGGCTGCATATATATACAACGGGCGGAAATGATACAACCAACATGTAACACTCAAATCTTTGAAAAACGCTTTGGCTTTTAAATAATCTTCTATACGCTATTAAAACTATTTAATACTGAAGTAATAATTATGCCAACTTTGAATTAATGGTAATACTCAACTCATGTAATTCGTCCCACTCAGGGTTTTTTTCTGACCGGACATGCGGCAAGCCAGAAATTGTCCGTTGGGCAGTGTGAAATATTAGCGGGTCAATCCTGAACAGTTCTAATTATGAATTCAAGCAAACTTACTTTCTTCAAGCTAATTTTATAATTTGTAACTCTAATCCGATATGACTGATTTTTCTTATGCGGGAAAATTAATACAGTGAAACCTTGCTACAATAATACAAAATTAAATGTATCCTATAAAAAAGTGATGCTTTGCGTATTTTATCACCTCGTTTTTCCGTGATTTCCTGTTTTTGGTTTATATGCACTGGTTATCAATATTTTATAAATTTTTTTCAGTAAATAATACACATCAGTCGAAACAATCTACGATAGTAAGAATTAAGTAAAACTTATTTTAAATAATGAAAATACATTTTTTTATTCATATTTCCACAATATATTTTTTGATCAGGACCGGTTTCGCTTATCGTGAGTATTATCAACTGTATTATCAAGTACTAAAATATGTATTGATTGAATTGGCTTTTACTTAGGAGAATTTCATTATATCACGGTGAAAAAATAGGAATATATTTTAGTTTTAAAATTTTTGTATAAGATATAGTTGATAGCTATTTCGGCTCAAGCCATCGTCAGAACTATCAATGGCGTGAGCCGAAATAGCTATCAACTATATCTTATAAAAAATTGTAAAACTAAAATAGACTCCTATTTTTTCACTTTATTACTAAAAATGTGTTTTTATTATTTAAAATATCAAGCCTTTCCATCAAGAAGTGACACGTGAAACCATTGACAAGTGAACACCTTAAAAGTTAGTAAAAATCAATCAATTTTTTGTTATAATTTTTATTTCAAAAGCCAATTTGCGTCCCTTTCATTTTTTTTTAATATATAAAATTTATAATATATTATAGACAATTTTTGTGAGGCTGTTATCCTCTTATTATATTTTTTTCTTTAAAAAATCGCATATTAATTCCAGATAAATACTGCATTCGTACACCGTCTGTTTAAGTCTTGAGGTTTTTCAATTGCCTGAATTTTTTTGATCAAATCTTTCAATCTCAAGCCTCGTGAATTTTCGGCACTTGATATTTTGATTATATTTAGTTTGAATCATACAAAAAAAACTATTGTATCAAAAAAAATACGTGTATAATAATAGTAATAACTCGGTAAAATTAATCGGATATATTTTTGTTTCATTATTATTATCGATGATATATTGTAGATAACGCAGTCACTTTACCGAATATTAAACTATTCACTTGTTATCTGCTTGGATACAAATCGGGCATGAGGTCTTTTCGATTATTCAGATTTTTATATATTTATGTGTTCTCTATAATATATAAAATTTGAATGGAAAAGTTTAAATTGATTATTTTTGACATTCCTGGGAATTGAGACAGCAAAATATTCTCGAATTTTCAGGTTATCTCACCTCAGGGGGTCTTTAATTGTAAGGCGTATGTTTATGTAAAAAATCCAACGGAAGAAAACGCTCAATTCAAAATATACATTTTTGGAGAGATGCCTGTTTGTTTTTGATCATCTCATATAAACATTTACTTTATAAACTCTGTTTGCTTAACATGACGTCTTGATTATTTAGTTTTTTACTCTCGTCAAATCTCTGCTTACACGAAATAGTAGACATTCATTTTATTATTATCACTTTGAAATGCGTAATTACAATCTTTACATACTTAATAAAATTTGTAGCAATTTTACTTATGTACTCATGTAGTTAAAAGTAATTTTAAGTGTTGAAACTATACGTTACTAAAAATTTTATACAAAATATTTTTTTTTATTAAACGAAATTTCCAATCAGCGTGTCATGCCACGCCCTTCCTGAACAAAAAGGCATGTTGAAAATCAATATTTTGACTAGGGCCTCCAGTTTAGGAAGCACTGGTGTGGACTTCAAGTGATCGTTAGTCTGTTGTACATCCAGATAATTTAAATAAACATTTAATATTTCCACGTCCATTTGCTCCGCATTAAAAATTCTCATTATTTCTTCGAACAAAGAAATTTTAAATTAACGTGCTTAATGGAACTATTTCAAATTTAAAGAAGGACATATCATAGACAATTTCATTAAACTATCTATGATCATTAAAATACATTAAAATTGTAGAATCAGTAACAGTGTTTTATTTTTAAATATAATAAAACATTTTGAATACAATAAACTATATCGAAATATTAATTATTTGTTAATTTTGAAGCTTTTTCTATCGTTTTTTCAGACGTTCTTAAAATGAAGTAATTTAGGAGACAATAAAAACGCATATTAAATATTAAACAAAATAAAATAAGCTACCAGCCATGAAAGATTTATATTATTCCATGCGAAAATAAAATTAAATGAAGCAGACTAAGTAATATTTTGAAATATGATAAATTAAAATAAAACCTCTCCATGTCTCCCACGTGGATTAAGGAATTATACCTAAGCCCATTTATGTAATTTAAAATAAGCTGTTATCGATAAAGCGATTATTTATTACACCCAACAGAGCATTTATTTTTTGTCTCAGTAAATGAAATTCTTTTTAGATACGTTTAATTTAGTGATTCATATTTGCCATTTTTTAGCTGAAATACATTACGAATTTGTTTTTTTTTCTATTTTTTTTTATTAGCTTAAAATCTTACCGCAATACATTCTTAGACAATTCACAAAATACTGAAACGCTGTTGACACAATCCAATGTAGGGAATGCAATACTGAAATATTTTATCATTGCCGGTATTTTTGTAGTGAAAATATAGAAATCGTTGCTCTTGATACCGGTATGCATTACCACTTTCACTAAATGTATGCATCCACTGTTTCACGTCAACCATCTATAATGCAACACTAATTCATAGAAATGAATCTTAGATCTTCGTTCTATTGGATAGATAAAAAGCTACACGGACTGGTTTTTAGTCCATATACTATTGGTGGATAAAAAGAAGAAATGGAAAGAAAATAAAAGAAATTATTTTGAATTTTGCTAGCACAAACTATACTATTTTATTCATAAAACAAATTATTAATAGCTTAATGCAATAGAGTTCACGACAATTCACAAAATACTATGAATTTGAATACTCAATACTATCCAAGTAATATAATACCGTAAGAGTTCGTCAATACTGGTACTTTTGTAGTGAACAAAATTCAGTAATCTTCGCTACCGATTTTGAAATCGATATCCCTTATCCTATCTTATACGACTGAATGATTTACAAAATTAAAAAAACAATACATATTAATGCCACTTTCAAAATCGGAGGGTTTTTTCAAATAAAATTTACGGTTCAATATATAACTGCAAATAACTTAAAAATATTTAAGTAAATTTTAAGTGGATATGACGATTTTTTTATTTCAAATCCAGAACGTAAAAAATATTGTTTGTGAAGTGAGACATTGATTTGTAATTCATTAAAGATTCAAATTACCTTAATTTGATTCAGACCAGCAAAATAATGTCATTGGTAAAACTTTTATGTCACTCATATGATTATCATCAATTCAAAGAAAGATTAAGAGATGTCCATGGAACTAAGAAAGTTCATAAAGCTTCAATCTTTTTATTTCCTGTTTTCGGGATAAGATTTTTAAGTTTTTGTGGTGTGATGACAGTAAGTATATTCTAGCTTTTCACGACAAAAACAGTCGTCGAAAGTCGATTTGATATATTTTAATATTATTATTTACTATTTCAAATATCACAATAAATAATTTCATTATCAAGATTGTTTTTAAATCCACACAAAACTCGTTTTATTTTCTCATTAATACTTCTGTTATTATGAAATGCTAAGCGCATCTGTTTACAAAGGAAATTAATTTACTGTAGGAAAATATTTTACAAATTATTTTGTTATCTCTACGTCTGGACTGTCAACGGAAATATTTTCTTTCACTGACAAGACTTTTAATTAGCTCGATGCCAGATAAAAATAAAAAAAAACAGGCACTTTTTTTTGATAGTAAAGAATATGATATTTTGAGGTGTTAACAGTCACTTAGTGGTTTAAACACATAATTTTTAACTAATAAATTATCACTGATTCAGTATTACATATAAAAATGATCAGGTACGGCTTACCGAAATCGTTTTAGTAAAATGTAGTTCTAAACAAGTTTGGGATTACTTTGTGAAAGATGAGTATGAATATAAATTAAAATTGATAGTTTCATTATTCCACTTGCTGTATCATTAAATGTGAAAAACCAACTATATTTTTCACAAATAAAGTAAAGAAGATATTCTTTTTCGAGTAAGTATTTTGAGGCTTAATAATCTAATATACTGATAAAATTATTATGTAATAGCAATCAATTATTAGTTAATAATATGTTCGTTGTTTTCATCCCCTAATACTTAATTATTATTTCTTATTAGTAGTGTATTCATAATTACTAAATTTATTCTTCCTACCGAGTCTCATTTGACGTACAATAAAGAGAAACATTCGCACGGCCTTAATTTTTCAGTTGAGAATTATAACCATTGTGTATATTTGTAATACATAATTTTGCAATTCACTTAGTCTACAGATGCTTTTCAGAGAAGTGAAACAAATTTCAAATTAAGTAATACACTAAGTAGACTTATACAGTTATCTATTGTAATAGCATATGAAATCTTTATTTATTTTTAAATAAAAATATGTTTTAGGACATTGAAACAAGATTCCTTTCTTATTTTTTTTACCAACAGATTTATTATATTAAAATGGAAATGATTATTTTCTTTTTAATTCGAATTTATATGTGTATTTTAATTTTAGCTCTTTTTTTTTAAATTAATTCATGTTAAAATATCATAAAATTTGTCTATTGCTGCTAACTTCAATTGCATGCTTTTTCAGATTATATTCAGCTGCGTGAAATTCTCCTCACAATTTCAATTTAAAAAATATACTTGCTGAAAAAAATATTATTGGTTCATATATATGTGTATTTCATAGTAACGTTAAAGCACTGGATCATCGGCTGCTGTGATTTTTTTGGAACAGATGAAAAGTGATAAAAAAATCTTTATTAAATATTGTAAATGTCCGATAGTAATCGATATAAATATCGGTTTGCTTGTTTTGCTGTGACATAATCTCTTTTTTCCTGTAAATCCTTAATCTATGACATATTTCATACTCACGAGTCTGAGTTTCCGTCCCGGGGGATGTATTCACCAAACCGCTTACGAAAGCTTACCCGCTAAAACTTCCACCTAGCCTAAAGCTTTCGAATATTGTGTGTGAACGTGCGCTTCAAACCAGAGTTTCCCAAAAATAGTGTTTGGATATATTTTTTTATGGACTACGACACATTAGGCTTGATCCAATAATTGGGATTTTTTGGATACCCATTACAAACATCTATTAAAATATTGCGTTACAAAAGCTTTTTCATACCACAATAATCAATATTTAACCGGATCTCTGCCGCAAGCGAGTTTATTCGCTCTACAATTTCGTGTTTAAGGGGCCGTCCATACAAAATGAGCGAATTAATACGCTCTACTTTATACTTGATTTACAAGTTACCAATACTTCTCTTAAATAATTAAATTTAACTTGCATATAGTGACATCTCTTTAGATTGTGTGGTAATACTTGAAATCAAAGGATATTGAATTTTAATCTGTAATACATCGATTTTTTTACATCGACTTATTTTTTGAAAGAAAACCGCGGCCCTCCGTGTACGGCCATATTAGTCCTTCCAGGCATAGAATCGGTTAAATAATAAAAACACATACAAAATAATAATGTTCGATTTTCACAGATTAATTTCCATATAATTTAACTATTAATCAGGACCATTTTGTTATTATTTTAAATACCATGCCATTACTATAACAAGTGACAGTTGACGACCTAAAAGAGAAAATCAATCAAAAGCTTTACATATTTTATTGTAAAAATTTCCCATCCGTTATTCTTGCTAATAAATTTTTCATAATATTATATAATATTAAAACTTAATGGATTTTGATTTCGAACATTTACCAAAATTACTTTATTTTATATTTGTAAAATTTTACTTCACTTAAATATAATATATCTTGTAAATTATTTTCTCAGTTGTTAATCTTTTGGTTTTATATACCTAGTAATTTTAAACACAGTATTTTCTATAAATAGTCTTAATACTACTCATAATTAACGATACTTGTGCTGATATAAATGTATTAATAATAACGTGTGATTATTAATCCAAGTAATTGATAAACCAGATTTGTGAAATTTTTTTATTTTCCTAAGATTAAATCAATTAAAATTCATTTGTAAACATTTTACAGTTTGAGAAGATCTGCGCGCTGCTACAAATGCATTTGTGTGTATATGTAAATTGTGGGTAAATTGAAATATCGAAGTTTTTTGTGAAGGACGCTGAGGATTTTGAAAAAGGTGAGATCAGTTGACGTTGGAATTCAAAACAAATAAAACCGTAACGATTTTTACGTTGAGATGTCAGTGTGACATTTTTCTAGGTCAACATGTACTGACTTTTGATATCCGGATATTGATTGAAATTAAGAACAATTATTTGGTGAAATTTGGATTTTTTTTGTTATCTAAGTAATAAGCACACCCAAACAAAGACTTTACCCATTCTAAAAAATGAATACAGCGAAAGAGTGTTTTCCTTTTCTTTGTATCAAGATTATATATATGTATAAATATTGGTTATTTCTGAATAAAAATTAACACTTCAAATTAAAAATATTTGGAACAATAAAATATTTTAGTTTTTTTTTTTCATTTAAAACTTAATCGGATCTTGGTCAAGGGAGTTTTGTTGATTTTTTTTTTTTGATTTATTAAACTTTTTCTCAGATTATTTGAAGTTATTTTATCTGGTGATTAATATTTTTATTTTGTTTACATTTTTTATTTGAAATTTACATTTTCGAAATTGGTTATGATATTTTAAACCTTTTTTGTCTTTGCTTTGTGGAAAGAGTTCTGTGAGAACTTTTTCATCCTTAACAATACCAAATTGTATAATATGTTTCGGATATTGTTTTAAGAAATCGTCGACATGAATTTTTTGCTCTTCCAAAGTGTAGAACCAGTCTGCCAATGGAGATACTAATGGAAAGATAATTTACAATGTTCAAGAGTAATGCTTCAGATATCGTCATATTCCATGTGGATTAGTGAGTTTTAGTATTAGGTGGTTAGAGAGTTCAGGCGCATACTACTTTTTAATGTGTTAAAGTAGATTTTTCATGAGCTTACTTGGTTGACTTTCTTGGTATCCTTATTTTTTGTTTTGTTGATTATTTCTTTAATTTGCAACATTAAATGTATAGATATTTTGACGTTGCAAAAGCAACAAACTTGTAGTATATAATTTTTGTAAAGTGTATTAACTAAATTAATTAAATTTAATTAAATTAAGGTAGTATATGTATATATCATGAGCGTGATGAGCAAAGCTGGTTCTGATTTAAATAATTTTACGTAGAAATAGTAAAAACATTGCTTTTTTACCGAAATAAAATACTCTTTCACTAAGTTTAATACATTTATAGTGAAATATTTAATATTTATTTACACTTACCCTAGTTGGAAATAAACTTATTTTTAATGTGTTATTTGTTATACTTCATTTCTTCATGTTATAATTCATTATTATATATATAATAAAACGTTTGGTTTTGTATACATATTTATTATAAACTTATCATCATAGATAAATACACTTGTTTGTAATAGTGCTCGCGATGAGCGAAATCGAAACTCATGAAGAATATATTAGAAAAATAATAACTTAATAACTAAATAATAACTTAATTATGTGTTTCTATTAAACGTCAAATAAATATTCAATATTTGCAATAAAATATTGGGATCAAAATATAGCCGTAAGTAAAAATTACTTTTAGAATGATGGAAAGGCATTATATTTTAAATAATTAAAACACATTTTTTGTATTTTTTTCCACAATATATATCATGATCAGGTCCGGTTTTGATCATCGCGACCATTATCAACTAAAGAAGTGAACTGTCAATTAAATTCATGGTAAATCAGTTGTTAATTTAATTTTATGTAGAAATAAGTACTAAAAATATGTTGTTGTTATTTAAAACGTAAGTAAAATCCTTTTCCTTTCAAGCACAACTTCGATAGATATTTCCATTACTTTTTTGAAGAACTTTTTCACGAATTATTAAAAATAATTAAATACGACATTAATGTGTGTAAAAGTAAGAACTTTCATATGTTATTTCTGTTATCTACTGCATTTGCATGTGAATTATGAGGTTATAAAACCTCCAAAGCAAATGCGCGAGAATGGCTAATGGAAATAGAAAAATGCTGCAAATATAATTTATAGCCGTATATTATACCAGTAATGTATGCACAAAAGGAAAAACACAATATATCAATTGTGGTTATGAAATTAAGCTTCTAGAATGAACTTGCACGATGAAAAAGCAAGGAAATATATTATTTATAATATAATATTAAAAATATTTTGCGAAGTGTTAAATATTCTATTGTATTACAATTTTTCATATTTGAATACAGTAAAAAGGTTTCGTTTCTTGTTTAAATGTATTATAATATAATGGCAAACCATCAGCTTAACGATAATTGTAGGATAACACGTAGTTATAAAGAATCCACGATAATATTGTTAAAACACTTGAATCCCACGTGTACACCGCACAATGGAATTTCAAAAATCTTTTCCAAGGTATTTCAAAATTATTTATATAGTTTTATATTTAATGTGCATGGTGATGTCCATTTGGTTTTAGTATAAATTTAAAAAGATAACACATTCATGCCAATATAATAAAAATAAAAACGTATTTCGTAGACGCGACGAGGGCTGCCTTAATATTATCGTGATTTATTACGAACGTATGTAATTCATCATTATACGTGACAAAATTCATATTTTTATAAAAATATTTAAAAAAAAAAAACATTTGATTAAATCTATAAAAAAAACGCTAAGTTTTAGGTTTAAAATATAAACAATTTTACGGAAAAATGTAATTAGTATTAACAAGAATACAAATGAAGAAGTAACAAATTTTTAAGCCTCAGAGCTAAACTGATCTTTGAATGATTCTTAGTATCTAATAATTTGTTCAAAACGATGTTCAACCTTCATATGAATAAACATAGCATTAACAATAAATAACCATAAGTTTTGCAATAAGAAGGGGTCGTTAGAACCAACTGCAATTGAAAATATAAATGAAAGAATATATCATTTAAAAAAAATAATGATTTTAATTAATGGACTTGGGTGTTATCGTTTTTATATATTGAAGTTGTGGAAATAATTTGCTAGTTAAAAAATAATTGACTATTTTACAATGCACTGTTTTTTATTCATGATAAAGTTATTAACGATCGACATTTTGATATAACATTTTTTAAATATATTTACGACAAATGTTTAAATGCATTGAAATACATAATAAACTATTTGTGACAAATGACGTATACATTTTATATGAGATCGATATAAACATAATAATATTTAATTGTTTTGAGCGATCATATCTCCAGCATAGGCATCAATAAAAAATAAATTTTAAAACAATAGAATACAACAATAACAGTAAAATTTACAAGCGTTTGTATTCATACATTTCATAGTACTCCGCGCGGGTACGAGAAACTCGCTCCCCATCTTTTTATGGCCGTTGTTAGAGAGAATAACGAATAACATGCATTTTTAATGCGGGCCCACACGAAACGGCCTCTGGCAATGGCATTATCAGAAAACTTTTTGAATTACAGCAACACTGCGCGTATTCAGGGGTGGATTAACAAATTGGCATAACTATTAAAATACACAGGCATTTGGTATACACAGAATAGTTCTGACGATGGCGTGAGCCGAAATAGCTATCAACTATATTTGTTAAAAATAATTTTGTAGAACTAAAATACATTGCTATTTTTTCACCGTGTTATAATGGAGTTCTACCAAGTGAATGCCAATTCAATCAATGGAAAGAATTATATTTAACGTTTAGTTCTATTTCAACAATTTTATACTATTAAGCCCATTGCGAGCATTATAGTAGAATAAAATAGATTTTTAAAACTCGTTTAATGCAGTGAAGGTGGTAAATTATTACATTAAAGCACGGGTAGTCATAAAATATTTTATCGATACAATCAATAATTCCCCGTGCAATGAAATAAACTTTCTTTATTCTCTCTTGTTATATTCCTTACATGGATTAATTCAATGACTCAATGCTCTGAAAATTTAAGTCTTTGTCTGATGTTTAACCCCATCTTTAAAATAAATTGCCTTATCATCAAATTACCCAATGATATTTTATGGTAGCTGAGTATTGTAAAAACATTTAATCATACAATCGTCAGCTATGTTAGATACAAAATTATCACACACAAACTGTTATGCCATTATATTTAATCAATCCAATAGTTATTAACGATATTTCAGATTTATATATGGTTCATACCCTTAGGGGCTATAAATTTTCCTGTGGGATAATCTTGTATATAGCCGATGCAAAACATTTATTATGTAAGCCATTCATTCTATGTCATCCATGTGAAAAAATTCCTGAAGATACCGAAAGGCGAATCACATGTCGCAAGTAACAAGACATGTGGAAATGTACGAAGTTTTAGCAATTCTAATTTGACTGAAAATACTGAGAAATATTTCAACTCTTGACATAAAGCACGAAAGCTCCCCTCTACGAAATTCCAACAATAGCAGTTCTAACGTATCGTTCAGAGGTCTAGACATTTATTTCTAAAGATTTTTAGAGATGGCGATTTTAAAACAATATGTTTAGTCATGTCTACGAAAATTACATTCGTTGACAACTAAAAGCTCTTTCGGTGAACTAGACATCGATAGATTTTTTAAATCTCAGCGCCTACCTTCAATCAAGTATATATCACGCATGTATGAGTGAAAGACTTCAAAATCCCTTAAATTTTACACTCTTGAAGAATGGTAGAGTCTTAGAAGTCCGAGACTTTGCTTAATGGAAGGAATGTGACAAGACTTAGGCTAGAGCTTAACGTTTGGCTAAGGTATACGACTGAGGGGAGTGGATGAAAATGATAAAGGCGGTCAAGATTTCTTGTGAAATGTGGGGCGTGAAAAACCGACATTTTCATGGTACAGTTTTATTGTCAGCGCTTAATAATATACGAAATTCTAAGCAAGTTAAATTTTAAGAAGAAACATTTTAATTTTGAGATTTTGTAGTTACAGATAGTGTTACTTAAGCAAATATTTTTGTCTGAAATCTATATTTTCAAGACGTGTATTTGAAATTTAAATTATTGAAATTTTTAACAAAACCTTCATCTTCTCAATATAAACTGTCTATATCTAAAAACTCTGTGAATCTAAATATTTTGTTAAATTATTGAAATATTCTTTATAATTTTCAAAGTAAGAACAATGTATTGTTTATAATTTATCAATCTTTCCAAACGACAATTAGCCGCCGTGACAAATTTTCAGCTTATATTTTTCCACGATATACTTATCGCAGTAACTAATTCACTCTGTATATTGTCGTGACGGATCTTTATCAATCTTTAACAGCAGATTTTATTAACTCATATTCAACGTCAAATAAAACTTATCATAGATTACATAACAAAAAAAAGATATTTCATTTTGGCAAGTCATTGAATGTATAATACATGCAATTGACATACGTGTAGAATATTCAAAACACACATGCATAATTGAAACTTTTACTCGCATAGACTACATCTTGGTGGCTATTTGACTGAAAATAAACCTACTGTTATGACCGAATGAAAATGTATTACATTTTAATTCGATGTTAATGAAACGCATGATTAACAGGGGTGGGTGAAAAACAAAGCTAAGGTATTATATTATGTAGCCTGGGGTTGTAATGGAAACAATTATTTATTTATTTGTTCATATCATTAAATAATCTTTCAGAATTATATGGCGTACAAATAAGCTATTTAAAGTAATAATTACGTATATGTGGCATGTAAAACTATCTTCTCTTATCATATATGGTAATAAACAAGCTTTCAATTAACACGGTAAAAAAATTAGCAATGTATTTTAGCTCTACAAAATTTTGTAGAACTAAAATACATTGCTATTTTTTTCACCGTGTTATAATGGAGTTCTACCAAGTTCAATTATTTATCAATTTCAAAGAAGATATTATATATCCTCGTTAATATGTTTTATTAAATTTCTTTCATAAATGAACAAAAAACATCTACCGCTGTCCCGAGAATAACGAGTAATATTTAATTAGAAAAACGTACTTTCAATCAATTAAAAAATAAAGTGCTTCTCTACGTAAAACTCTCTACTGACTGTATTTTTGTTAATAGAGTTTTGAAGAAAGAAACGTTAAGAAAAAATCATTCCTGTCGCAATTTATAATAGACAGTATTCTTTAACCACAATATAGAATTTATCGAATAAGACAATCTATGATTCGGTTATTCTTTTTGTTTTATAATATTTAACCTTTTAATAAGCACGATTGCCCAGTAGAGAGAATATGTGTGCTAATACATATGTCTGGTTTTACAGATAGAAATGTATACGTACAAATGCATTTATGAAAATTAATACAATTTATAATCTCGTTTATTTGATTTTTGTTGAATGTTTCTATAAGCTCTTTCAACTAGGCATTAGAGAAGTGACTTGTTCAAAATAAATCATCGCGACAAATTTGTAATGCCCCGTGGTGTGTTCGCAATTCGCTGTTACATAGAAACTTGAAAATGCCTACAATTCGAGAGTTCGTTCGTGAAATGTCTCGAAACTTTCACAGCGATATAGGCAAACATTATAACCCTACAATTTCTTATCTACATAATTATGATGAGACAGTACCAAGTAATCGTCTAAGGCGAGAGCGGTTCTGCTCGATGACCCGCCATAGGTTTGTTGTTACAGATGTCAATCCCAACATGGACAACCTCGGCATCTGAAAATGACTTGAAGATTGTCAATAACGACACAAAAATTATAACAAAATTAAATCTATATATGAGAGATGGAGGAGACCTGAAGAGCTCTGATGCTGACGCGTCATAGATCTTAACGCTCCATGAATTTGATATCCCAAAAAAAAAAAAAAAGAGAAATGACAAAACGAAAAGTATTCATTACCAAAGGTATTGTCTCGCACGCTCACAAAAAGAAATAAGGTTGACAAGTGTTGTGGCTTAGCGTAAATAATTTTGGTGATTGCATTTAACTATAGGTATTTTTAGTATATTTTTTTTATTCCA
The DNA here is from genome assembly GCA_028555115.1 of Himalopsyche japonica. Taxonomy (NCBI): domain Eukaryota; kingdom Metazoa; phylum Arthropoda; class Insecta; order Trichoptera; family Rhyacophilidae; genus Himalopsyche; species Himalopsyche japonica. The sequence goes on along the minus strand of JAHFWJ010000455.1, from coordinate 1,941,580 downwards.
CTCTTAAAGCAACAAAGCTCCTCAACATTTTATTTTTTTAACGTTAAAGGTTTTTCTTTATTACGAATCAGGAAACTTAATTCTTTCGGAAAGCTTTTAAGTTTCTTGAATTTAAGTTGTGTGCTAATAAGTAATGCTTTATTTATTTGATCCAACATTATGTGTCACCAATTGACGGTAAAATATATAAAGAGCTTCTCGAGTCTTCTTCATCTCTTATGTATAGACTTATTTGTTGTATAATTGTATAGTCGTTTTTGACAAACATATGTCGCTGCAGAGCTGAGCAATCCACAGTGAATCCGATGCACCTGGACACCACACCCATGATAATAATATTTATGTACTCACATACTACACCCACACATGCGTAAATTTGCATAAAAACACACACACTGAGGTACACATATGCATAAACAATATCTAAGGAATTAAACTATAAAAGTCTTTTTCAGATGCCTTGGTTGCTTAAAAATACTTATAATTGTATTACGCCGCATAAACAATATATGTGACAGCTGAATCCGAAATAAGCTCTAGATAAGAAGTTATTATATAACAATAAATTTTGAAAAAACAAATAACCAAATATTCTACTTAAAGGTGAATGACAAAACATAACCTTTAGCGTTTCAAAATGTAAAGTCCGCCTCTGTATACGATGAGTGCTTATTAATAAATATCGCCCAAGTTTCAAAGAGTTTGAGTTTTAAATTAAATCAAACAGCTTTTTCTGACCAACACTTTTCTTTGTAGAGCACAAGCTTATGATGAGGGTAAACACTACAAAGTTTTTAATCACATTAAAAAGAGGAATTTGTAATTATTGTTTACGCTTAACACAGGGCACTCTTGGTATTATGAAATGGCCTTGGGGTCAACTATCTGGCTAGACTTTTGGTCCTTAATATTTTAAATAATTTTCATTTATTATGTAAAGGGTAGAAAAGGGGCAAAAGAAGATCAAGGAAAATGGATTTAACTGATTTACAGAGTGCTGTGTTGAAAATATTTTTTGATTTAAGCTTCTAAATCACGTACCCTCGTCAAAATTTACAAAACCTCTTTCAAAATACTATCTACAATATGCTTAAAATTGTAGTTTGAAAATACTTTATGAGACTTAATTTTATAGCAAGCGGTATTGAAATTAATATGTATTGTCACGCATGTACCATATTTTTTTAATTAAATCAACATGATCGGTTCTGATCGGAATGATAAGGTTAATTGCTCATTATCCTTATTATTAATAAAAAAATATGATAACTTTACCAAGCATTGCCTTTTATTTTCATGTTTTTTACTTAATTCATCTATAATAATTTCAATGTCCTATGGGTATATCATCTTATATAATATAATTTCCCAAAAAATATTAATTTTTAAAAAAGACTTTATATGTTTTAAGACTAATTAAGATTTATTGTCAAATGATTATAGCTTTGCTTTTTATTTAAATATCCTTACATTAACTTTCAGGCAAATGATTGCTTGCAAACGGTATTTTGTGAAAAGCTTTTTGACATAATACAATATTTTAGCAATTTGATACCATTTTTTCCAATATAATCAAATTACTATAACAATTCATAGCATTTAAGAGGAAATAAACCAATTTTTTGTAAGAAATATTTCTTACGATTACGATAAAACACAATTGAAAATATTTTCGAATGTATAATTTTTATGGCGAATTGAATACAAAATATTCATAGTACTTTTTATGGCATGTCGTAAATTTTTTCAAGAATACAGCAGTAAAAAATTCTATTATTAATATCAGAAAATTTACATATTTTGCATACACTTAGCCTAAACGTAGTATTAAGTGACTTTATATGGGTGATTTATTATTTTTATGGCCTCTGGATTATTAAACCATTGCCAAATATGATATTATTATTAAATTGAACGTTGGCAATTACACCAGACAGACGGAAAAAATAACTATTTCGATTTCTTACTGAGTTGATAAAAAAACCATTGCAATAAGTAATATAAAATTGAATTTTATGTGGTTTTTAGTAGATTTGGATTGAAATGATATTTTACGACCAAAAATGAATTGATTTGAGTCTAATTGCACACGTTTTATTAACAAAAATGATAACCTCTTTCACTCACCTTGATAGTTCACTAATAGAGCAGATTCATATCAAACTATCAAACACAGACATCTCCATTATTCAAATAATGATGTTTCTAATACTATAATTATGAAGGTATACCTTTTTATGATATCGACTGAATTTTTTCATTTTTTTTTAGACTTTTGTATGTGTAATACAATGCCTGAAGACGTTAGGCGAAACCCAGTTCGTTAGTGGAAAAAATATGTGTAATTTTACAAATTTTCAACAATTCAAATTTGATAAAATATAACACGGTGGAAAAAGTAGCAATGTGTTTTAGTTCTACAAAATTATTTTTTTAAGATGTAGTTGGTAGCTGTTTCGGGTCACGCCATCATCAGAACTATGCTTAAACGAACATTTGCTTATCTATATATAGCTGTGTAGAAAAATTACACGATACATCTTCTGTCCTGTTTTAACGTCCTAGCTTGTTTCTTGCTTTCAATAAAGATAAAAATTGTTAATGAAACTAAAAAGGCGGATATATCAATAAGATTACATTGCTATTTTTTTCACCGTGTGATAATGGAGTTCTACCAAGTGAATGCCAATTCAATCAGTAATATGATAAAATATACCATGTTAATATTTAACATAAATTTCATAATTCGCAAATAATGTTGACCAAGTAGAAGGGACATTATGGCAAATTCAAAATAATTAGATCTATCGAAATGTAATTTTAATGTATTAACTGTCACTTCTAAGTGATATTTTAAATAAAAAAAAAAACATTTTTATTATTATCTACACAATACGTTTCGTAATGAGGGCCATTTTCACTCATCGCGAGCATTGAACTCGATCAATGCTTAGTGCGATAAACGAATCCGGTTCTGATTATAAAATATATTGTGGAAATAGTACTTAAAATGAGTTGTTAATTGAAATATTTCATTAACCTATCAGTATTTTTCACAGGGTTGTGAAGTCGCTTAAAAAAACAAGACTACTACCAAAAAGTGGTTAATTTTGTCAGAATTTTTTCTTCCTGTTTCAAATATCGTCTTATCGAAAAAAAAACGTTTTTTACGACTTCAATTCTGACTGCAACCAAAATACCGTAACTCTACAGCCCTATTTTTTATCATCCAATTTATATAATTAACAAAAACAAAGTAAGCTTTTGATTGTCAGCTTTTTACAGATCATTAAAATATTATTATATAACTTCGTAAGCTCACTGGGGTCCTTCTTTTATAAACGACAATTACTAGTCTCTCAATATGATGCTTAATATTATACGACGATTGTTGTTACTATATCTTAGTAGATAGTTAAAAAAGCATATTCAAAACAAATTGAGAAGTTTCGTATCAGTAAATTATGTGGTATATCAACCACAAAGTTACTTTGAGAAATAATTATAATAAATTTACGGAAACATGATGCAGGTTTTCAAAACCCGCTTTCAAGACTAAAATACTCAGAGTGGTTTCCTCCTAGAAATTTCTCAAGAAGCTAAATTCAAAATACCAAAAACTATCCGGTCTACCTTCATTCGAGGAGGGTCACGTAATATACATTGATCTTTAGACAAATGATTTTATTTTAATAAATTTTTGATTCATTTTTTTAATTTAACAATAATTATACAAAGTAGTTAATGAATGGGCAGTATAGAATAACGTATAATACGCTTGATTGACTAGATTTTTAGTGTATAGAACTTTTTAATACGCATAATTTTGGCCCCGAAAAGCTTGCGAAATAGTAATAATGTGACAAAATTATTTTACGAAATGAATTACGTTTCATTAATTAATACCTTAAGTAATACGAAAATGTCACTAAAACAATAGTGTGCTGTACCATAACGATGTTTTAGTGATTGATTGAATCGGCATTTACTTGGAAGATCTCCGCTATAACACCCTTGAGTCACATAGTTGATAACTATGTCGACTTATGCCCTCATCAGTACCAGGCGTAAGCTGAAATAGCTATCAACTATACACCTTAAAAAAAATTAGAAATAAAATACGTTGCTAGTTTTTCACCGTGTTATGACCTGCATCTTTTAGCGATAGTCGTGTGTGACGTACCTTGTACATTATCCGGAACACTTTAAAAATAAACCGATGCATAAATAACGAACCAATATTCAATATCGTATAATAGTCTATCCTTATCATGCCACCCTCGTACATCATACGTAGAGCAGGTAAATCTTAGGAACTTACGGAAGATTTATGCTCTTGCAAGCTCGTCTGCTATGACTATACAAACTCCAAGCTTCAAATATGCGGACCACTAAAACTAAATACTATCAAGTGCACAAACACTTCAAATAGCCTAACTACCCCCGCCGGGGAGGATTTTCTGGTAAACGGATCTCATATCTTAGATTAAAGACATTTAGCAAAAGAATTTTATTCCACTGATAAATAACTTTATCCGTGTAACGAAGTAACTGCCAGTCGACTAACCAAGTGTTCAACGGTCTTCTAAATTCGCCAATTTCGTATGCAAAATATACTCGCTAGAATTACTGTGACCAAAACGAAAAGTATTTTATTGATTGAATTGGCATTTATTTGGAAGAACTTAATTATAAAACAGTGAAAAAACATTTTTTTTGTTATACATACTTATATTGATATATTGTATATATAGAACTAATGGTTATGGTGAAGGATAAGCCAAAATAGCTAAAAACTATATATCCAATAAATTTTGTAGTACTGAAATACATTGCTATTTTTTCATTATGCCATAATGCAGGTATAAAAAGTAAATGCCATTTCAATCAGTTTAATTTTTTATGTATAGCGATCTATAAAAGGTACAATTACATATTATCTTCCTCAAATTCGAACTGTTACAGCATTGTACCATTCCACATGTTTTGTCACTAACGACCCGGGTTTCACCTTTCAGCATCTTCAAGCGAAAGGCTAAACCCATGTCAGTATCGAAATTCCATCAAGCACCTTCAGTCGATATCATATATCATATTATCTTCCGTACTAATATCATAATTATAGTTGTTTATTTAATGATAATTAATGTGTGTTACATTGACTTTTTAGTATAAATTTATATTGTAATATAAATCATGATATCGACTGTTCGTAGTTGTGGAATTTCAATATCAAATTTTGATTATTAAAACTGTGTTTATTTCCACATTGTTTATCACTTACCTGGGTTTCGCACTTCAATATCTTCGGGGAGTCTATCATACAGATAGAATATAATTGATACACAGTTAACAATTTGCATCAGTGATGTACAAAAGGAATTACAGGGTAGGGGCTAAATTTATATCTGAAATAGTTTTTATAACTACCGATTTGATTGTGTCATTCAATTTTGGAAAACGTAAAAATATTTTTCTCGATAATACAGTTATATTTTGTGTCACAACTTATCTGTTCATATTGTTATTTAAGTCGTTTTTCTTGATTTATTATTGCATTACGACAATGGCATTTTTTTTAATTTCTTTTTTCAAAACGTCACATTTTTACGTAAGACATAACATAGTTAACAGTTTATTTTTCTACTTGCAGTAAACAATTAACTCATTAATTTACGACACATTTTACTAGGAAGAAATAAAAATTAATGGAACATAGTTTATTAATTAATTGATACGACATATTGAGTTAATGTATATATTTTAAAATGAAATATTCACTTATTAACTAGTATATCAAATTTAACTGTTGTTTTAAACTATTCACATACATTATATCCTATTGCACACAATCTTAAGACTTTAAAGTGGCTTAAACAAGCAACGTTTGATTTCTTTTAAAGCAAAAGAAAGAAAGTGCAGTTTAAAAGTCACCGTTTGTCTTTTGTGAATGAAATAAAAATTGTCGTTATCTTAAAGAAAATTTAACTTCGGCAGTACCACGGAGCACGTAATGACTTTTATTCTGTTACATATAGAAGTTTGCTTAAAAGCAATTCGTTCCTTTTCTTATGAAACTGTGCAAAAGAATACATGAGATTCTTCCTTTAGATTCAGATAGTAAATAATTGATTTTAGAATTCTTATACTTGAAATTCATTGAAGGTTCTTAAACTGCAAAATATTATTTTTGTTTAATAAAGTTGACAGAAACAGAAAAATATTAATTGAGTGATCTTCAAATTAAAATATGACATTTTTAACTTTTGCGTTATCGAATTTGAATTGTTGCAACTGTGTATATTACCGTACATTTTGTAATTCACGACCGGGGTTTCTCATTTGGCAACTTTGTTAATTCACACAGATGCAATTGAACTGATCAGTATACATTTTGCATTGCTTACATGAAATAAAAATTATATACACATCGAAACTAGGCTCGTGAATGACAAAACATGTGAATTCAAATAATTCAAATTTGATATTGAAAAAAATAATTGTGCTAAGAATTGAAGTTTAACTCTCAAAGAACTAATACTATAATATATACCCAGTCCTTTTTTTACGCGATACATTGGTTCCAGAAAAAGGCGCGTAAAAAAATCGCGTAAAAAATGATTTCACGCAATTGCATTATATTTCTTTACACACCCTAAAACATAAATTCGCATAATATCCGATACACTTGTTAACATTTGGCAATTGTATGTGTATTTTAAAAAAATGGAATGCTTTACAAAATTAAGTTTTAAAAATACACATATTTTTTTTATTTAAAAAAATAATGAAACGTACATGCCTAGCATCATATATAAATGTCTTCTTTAAAACAAATTTGGAGGAAAAATTGCGTAAAACGAGTGAAGCGCGTAAAAAAATGTAGCGGTGCCGTCCAAAAAAATCGCATATAATCGACTTCGCGTAAAAAAAAATCGCGTAAAAAAAAAGGACTGGGTGTAACTGCTTATTTTTGTGTCATAAATAGATAATATTAAACAAATAATTGATTGGATTGGCGTTTACTTGGTAAAACTCCATTATAACTCCATGAAAAAATAGTAACTTTTACACATTTACACAATGCACATTTGGTTTTGTATACAAATAAATTATTAAATCAAAATTATTGTATAAATACCGCTGTTTGTTATTAGTGTTCTATTAGTTGGCGATGATGAAAGCTGATCCTAGTAATAAATATATTGTGTGTAAATACATTTCTATTCTGATAAGGGTGAAGTAGCTATTAACTATATACCTTAAAATTTTGGTAGAACTAAAATGCATTGCAAATTTTTCACCGTGTTATAATGAATAAAGTAATTTTATATATAACTTGTATGAAATATTGGATAGAAAATCGCTTAATAAAACTTGATTTTATTGGATTCTCTTACAAAAAAAACGTATACATTATTTAGAAAACGACTTCTTTTTCCCTCGAATTCCTGTCGCAAAGCGATTGTAGCTACACAAATGAAATTCAAATTCGATAAATAAAACATTATCCGTATTGTTTGTTTCCAAAAACTGATTAAATTCAGCTTAACCCTTACAAAAAAGCTTTCTGTGTATAAAGGGTTATCTTTACTGTTTGTTTATATAAAATATATTGGCGAAAATTTCGATCAATTGCGACTGTTCCAAAAAAATAAACGTTATTTTTTTTTTCACTTGCAGTAAGCGTGACTGAAAATTATTGACTGAATATTTGACATGTTATCCAAAATGTTTGAAACAAACAAGTGGCGGGATATGTGTATGTATGCTTGATATACGCTCTTAATCGTATGTCCTGAAAGTGTGTGTATTATACTTCATTTATTAAGTGGTCTTTCGTCTCTAGAGTCTAAAGTCTAGACTGGCCGTTTGGTTGTTGTTTATTCATTTTATTGGGTAGTTGAGATTTTCCATCGATTTTGTCTAGATCACGGGAACGCCGTTCAAAAAGGAAAATAAAAAAGCAATACACCCAGTCCTTTTTTTACGCGATACATTGGTTCCAAGAGAGGCGCGTAAAAAACGCATTAAGAAATGATTTCACGCAATTGCATTATAATTCTTTACACACCCTAAAACATAAATTCGCATAATATCCGATACACTTGTCAACGTTTGGCAATTTTATGTGTATTTAAAAAATGGAATGCTTTACAAAATTAAGTTTTGAAAATACACAATTTTTATTTATTAAAAAAAATTATCAAACGTACATGCCTAGCATCATATATAAATGTCTTCTTTAAAACAAATTTGGGGAAAAAATTGCGTAAAAACGAGTGAAACGAGTATAGTCGAATTCGCGTAAAAAAAGGACTGGATGTACATTTCTTAAAGTATGCGTTGCATATAACAGAAAGCCACTTTCAAAATTTTTCAATGACATTTTCAGTAACGTTGTTTCAAATGGATTTTTATCACTCAAGTGGCATGATCTATTTTTCTGTATATTTAAATACACTCCAACAAAGAAACATTTTATTATTATAACGTCAATAATTGATCCTTAGAATTATTTTGCTTACGAAGCCACCTTAGTTGACATTGAAACTAGTATACATAAAATACAATAACACACATAGTTGAACATGAACATGATAAGTTTTCATACTTGCAAGCTTAAACATGGGCATGTTATGTATAATTACCTCCAAAGTAAACAACGTTAGCTTCTAATTCAGGATTATCTTAATCCTTATCATGGTTAGTGTAAAGCGAACAATATTTAATTATCCGTATTTTTTGCGGTTTACTTCAGTGGTCCGCAACCTTTTTTCATACTTGACAAACCTAAGCAAAACCTGAAAAATTAACAAAAAAAAAACATCAATCGAAATTCTACCAAAGTACATTATATGATATTGACTGAAGGTGCCTGATGGAATTTCAATAAACATTTGAATTGTTGAAACTTCCATGAGAAATCCGTGAGATAGATAGCCCGAAGATGCCGAATGGCAAAACCCGGGATGTCCGTGAGAAAACGTGTGGAATCTTTCAAGGTTTCGAAAATTTTATCAAGATATGTTTTCAGCGAAAATTAAGTATTAAGAAAAACTAACATTTTTTTATTCTATATTCACTTTTTTTTGTTAACTCAATAGACATTTTTTTTACGAAAGCTGTTTCCTACACATTTCCTCAACTCTTCTTGTATAATATTTTACATAGATAGAAGTAATAGACGGGATTGGGTTTGGATATAACTAGTGGACTGTCTATGTCGCGTTCTGAATAAAAAGTGAGAATAAATTTTTAGACATTGCAAATACATATGTATTCGAGAAGAATCAATATTTCAATCAACAAACTAAAAATTCTCGAGTATTTCATATTTAGTGCGACTGTACATGATCGGCTCAAAACACTTCATTTGCAGACTGGTTATTTATTTGAAAAATAAGCTTAACATAAGTAAACTAATTACAACAAAAATCTTATTTTAAATGAGTTAACTTTAATTTTGTCATGGAATTTTTTTTTGTTTAATTATTAGTTGACAGCTCTCATAGTAAATTGTGAAAGTACGATACGAACGATGAATTCCACTAAATAGAAAGTTAATATTAAAATAGTGTCAGTGAAATCATTTGATATATATATTAATATATAACAAATCTTAAAAGTATGTAGCTAACAATCTATTGAAACAAGTTTTCTTAAGCTCAAGTCTACGTTTGTTTCTTTTTCTAATGGTGAGAGAATAAAAGCTCTCGGTAGTTTCAAGTTCATATCTTTCTGAAAACATTGAAAGGGAAGAGACGTTCTTTGCCAAATTGAATCGATAATGATTAAGTATCATCTGATTTGGCACCGTAAGCCTGTCCTTTATATACCCAAACTAAAATGGATTAAATCGAACTTAAAAAGGGGACATATTTTTCTTTCACACGACCCGAGTTACTGTTCGATCAGAAATACAATGGCATGGTAATAAATCTAGTGTTCCATGTCTGTTTTCTGAGCCTGATACTGTACACCAAGAATTTCTCTCTAAAATGCTTTGCTATAAAATTTATTTACTCCTAGTTGCTACAAATAATTTATACGTATTTTCGTACAAAATCAAAAAAATGACTTTTTCTTGCAAAAAATAATTATACGTGAGAATATAAATAGCTATTTTAAAATAGTAACCACAACCTATTTCAATTAAACTAAGTTTTATATTCTGTTAATAAGAGATAGTCAATACATCATCTCACTTACTCTAGCATCAAAAATGTATAATATAATTAAAATATTAAGCATGCATTTTTCGCGAGCATTATCAATTGAAAATGCCTGCGACACAAGTGAAATCAGTCCTGATCATAAAATATATTGCGAAAATAGTACTAAAAATGTGTTTTTATTATTTTTAATATCGAATATTGTATTAATAATTTTAATAACTCATTAAAAAGTCCCAACAAAGCATATTAATATGTAATAATTTTTTTTCGAAATTTAGTGATATTTTCTTCAAAATATTATAGCTTAAGGGACGAAGATGAAAAAAAATCTTTGGTCGTTGGTCATTCAATCTCCGACTAGCAACATTTCGGCGTTGTTTTTATTTATTCATATAACATAAATAATATGAAAAATTTGACAATTTGACGTATTGGTTGGTTGGTCGTAAATTCAATTGGGATAAATATGTAAGGTAGGGAAAAACCTGATAAAACTTAACTTTTTTGTCAGAGTCGTGATAAGTCATGGTTGGAATCGGAGTCATCCTTTTAACGATTCCACAGCCGTGCAGGAAACAAGAAATGAGGTTTATACCGCGATTTATCTAGTAATATTGATAGTTCAAAGTAGAGTATTCAAAATATTTCAAGCGCTAAAACTTTTCTTGAAAGAACTTTTTGCCATCACAAAAAAGCTCTGCTACAGATGGTTTTCCCATGTCCTTTATTAAAAAAAACTATTATTTTACCTTATATTTGAAAAAATGTAGCGTCAATAATGTGATGTCATAAAACCGCTTGAGTTGAAACTTCATATAAGTAAAAAAAACAATATTAATGTCATGGTACTTAGAAAACTTAATATCACCAGCCAAGTTTCAAAGATAAATGTGCTATATATTATATGCCGTTATAGAAACAAGCTATATCCGCATTGCTAGTGGCGGCGTTCAAGTATTATAACAATAGAGAACAGTGACGTCACGGAGGTAAAGGAATGTTCCCCAGCAGGTATGATTTTATTAAAACTAGCCGAGCTTAAAAAGTTGAACTTTTATCTCATGGAAGAAATTAAAAGCTCTTCGATCAAATTTTTAGTTTTTGTTTATCAGTTCTTTTAAAATGCATATTAACAGCAGTTTTTTGTAAGAAACTTAATTTTATTCAATTTTCGTGAGGGGCTACAAAATTACATGTTATTTAGCATTGTTATCCAACAAATAATGCTACCAAGACCCAGGACATCCACTACTACTATTATAGTCTGTAGTTCTAAGTAAATCCCTGTGGTCGAAATGTCTTAACTATTATGTTATGTATAACTTAATGTGACTATTAACTATTAAATTATATGTCCCGCAAACAAGGCGCTTATGAAATATTAATACGGTCACGAATAAACTCTTTCTACACACTTTGGTTGAAAATATATTGTACGTCTTAGCGATGATTGTTTAATTTTTGCTCAGTTACAAAAGGTAGCGTTCATTTTCAACCTCATTTGTTATTGAACACATTGATTCTTATTGCAATACATCAACGTTGATGAAATAACTATTGGGTTTTATTTTTTTAAGTCATATTTCAGCAACCATCAATTTTATATAAAACTGTTTATGTCTTGCCTAAAAGCGAAATAAAACGATTAACCTTAAAGGGTCTGTATTATACTTACTATTCTGAACGTTAAAAATTAAAAAAATTCTTAATGTGTACAAGTTTTTGTTACAAAATATTTATGTATTTTAAACGGTCAGTCATGAAGGTAAAAAAAAATTTAGAATAGTGGTGGCGTATTTACTTCAATCTTTTTATGAAACAAAGGAAATCAGAAAAATATATACCAAAATCCAAATACTTCAAATAGTGTTTGAATAGAAATAGTTTTTATACTTTATACGTCTCAAAAACTCGTTGAATGATGCTTGTATACCTACACTATTTATAACAAAATTTGGAGGTGCATTACGAAAAAATATTGATGATTTTTTTCTTTAAATAATAGATAAAATACAAATGAAACATAAATACCTTCATAAAAAAAATCGTTCATTCTCTACTATTTTTTTTTTAAATACTATTTTTACAACTCTTATTTCACTCGAAAACATTTTAAATACTTAATTATTTAAACAACATACGACATTGGTCACACAAATTAAGGCCTTACTGCATTTTGATATTATAGACAAGTTATGTGTTTTAGATGGTTTTATTGTTTTTCTTTTATCATTATTTTAATGAACTTTGACTTCACCAGTTTTTCTGGAGATATAAATTTTGAAGTCAAATCATTTTCATACAAACAACAATCAACTTTCAACATTCAACAATCAAGCTACGTCTTGGTTCAAATTTGTTAAAATCAATGAGAATATATAAGACAAGACTACAGTCGATTATTTCAGATTACACTAAAAATATTTAAATAGTTATAAATACTACTGAAAAAATATACTTGTTATTTTTGCATTTCCAATTATATTGAGTTAATATTCAGAGGAGGTGTTCATAATATGTTTATTCATTAGTAATTGATGATCAAGTCGGATAGTAGAGTGGAGACATAAAACGTTTTCAAAAGAAGCAATTTCTACAGCCATACATACTTGGCCAACCGTTGATTTCAAACAACAGCTAAAATAAATAAAACTTAATGTGAAAGTTACTATTTCCAGAGTTGTTTATATTCCAAAAATATGAGGATTCATTCCGCTTATCGCAAGCATTGCCAACTGATACAATTGAATCAACAATCAACTGAGACTTTTTACGTCTTAACTGTCACTTCTCCATGAAAAAGCCTTAATTATTATTTAAACAATTTCACGATAAGCGTGATAATAAAATATTAAATTATGGAAATAGTTCCGAATTTTTGTTATCATTGTTTGAAATATATTAAAAAACTTGTACTAATAAATTATAACGGCGCTTTTTTGATTCGTTAAAAATTTCTACAATTCCACATGCTTTATCACTAACGACTCGGATTTTGCCTATCGGCATATTCAGGAATTTATCACACGGATGCAACATAGCTGACGAAGGTCACAGAACTTGATGCAACAAAACATGTGGAATCGAAGTTTTAACAATTCAAAGTTTATATTGAAATTATCTCAAGCACCTTCAGTTGATATCATAAATCAAAACAGGGCTGATGAAACAGGAATGAAGGTATACAGTTTACAGGTGGTCTGTGAATTACCTCTTTAAATATATACAAATATGTGATATTATCAAAATTAAGCGAAATTCAAAGTTCATTATGAGTTAAGAAATAATTTTTAAATTCTCTTAAACAAGAAAATCAGTCCTATTACAAACAGCTGATATTTTTTAGGATCAATCATAACATTATTAATACCGTTTTATAGCGTTTCGAAATGTCAAAATAAATACGTCAAAAAAGTTATTAAATTATGTTTTAATTGTTTTATTGTTAAATTTCACTCTTCATTATAATAAAAAATGATATTTTCACATTATAAAATTTATAAACAAATAGCATTATCGAAGGTATGTAATAATCGAATTTAATACATAAATAATATGCTTTAATGTCATTTAATAATAAATTGACATTGTGGTTAAGTTTTGCAGTCAAAATTGCAGGTTTTTTAGTTAGATAAGTGATTAATTGATTTAACGTCGTGTTCTTGTCTAATTTTTATTGACAATTCATGCATTATAAATACGTTGCCTTCTTAATCATTGAAGTCTTAATTGAAAATGTACGCAAGGTTGACAACCACAGGTAAAAATGACGTTTGCCGGTAATGTAGCCTTATGAATTGTTTATCCTGATACTCTAAGCGAATGGACAATAGAGTAGGGAAGCTTGACCGTATCACGCAAACGCGAGCTTTCGTGGCAGTTGACCAAACCAATGAGGTAAATTAAACATTGAATTTTTCAACACATTCATTTTTCTTTATTCTACAATCCACAAACGACTTACAAAGCAAAACGTGATCTCATCTGTTGAATTTCTTTTTAATATTCGCATCGTTTTTTTTCTAGATATTTAATTCATTTAGTTCTCAAAATATTCAAGGGAACAATATTTTAATTACGAAAAAATTCTCAGTTTATTATTTCTAATTGATTTTTCGTATTTGTTTCTGAGCTCTAAATGGACTCTTGATTTGACTTTATTTTGATTACAAATTATTACTAATAGGTTGTTAACATTGTATTAGTAAACTATTTCACTGCATTGACATACGTGTATAGTGTATGATTGTCTGTCAATTGGTTTCTTAATTATCTGCCGATTTTTATCCCAATTTTTTTTATAAATTACATTACTTTTAATTTTCATTGCAACAGTTGATAATACTCGCAATAATCTAAATCAGTCACTGTAAGCGTAAAATATATTGTGTAAATATTACGTAAAATAATTTATGATATCGACTGAAGGTGCTTGATGGAATTTCAATATTAAATTTGAAATGTTACAATTGTGTACGATTCCACACGTTTTGTCACTAAAGACCCGACAGACCGACGAAAACAAACCCATTTATATTTTAATGTAACTTGATTGATATTTATTGAAAAACCCCTTTCAAGAATGATTCATTAGCAAGATCGTTAATGAAAATTATCACAGGCAATTGAGTTAATTATTATAAGATTGATATTGTTAAATTTGTTTTAGCTGTAATTTACTGCTTGCCTAGGGGTAAGTGTTTTCGACTGTTTATTTTACGTCAGTTCTGTTGCATTCGTGTGATAGAATGCCTGAAGATGCCGAAAGGCGAAACCCGGGTCGTTAGTGACAAAACATGTGGAATCTTACAAATGGTAACAATTCAAATTTGATACGTAAAATATGTTTTTATTATTAAAATAAAACTATTTTTCATAAAGAAGTGACTAAAAAGTACTTAATCTCTGATTAATAGGTGACGACGTTTAATATATTAACATTGTAGTCAATATATGACATGTCAATTAGCGTCAAAAAAGGGTGATCTTGATTAAAAGTAAAAAAATGCCCTAAACCCTAATACAGATCACATCAGCTTCTATTAGAGTGTTTCAACAGATACTACTTAACGAATACTAGTTTTCAATCGAGATTTTTTTTTAAAAAACCGTTTCCATACGATGAAAGAAAGAAGCCAATAACTCTCTCTAGAAACTGATCTAAGAAAATGAATAAATCTGCCCATTCACACACTCTCATCATTGACCGAGTAAACGAGAAGAGTGCAATTCCGATAACGTCAATCACTTTGCAACGGTCCTCATAAACAATTACACTGATAATAATAACAAAGACACGGCCATATTTATCATTACTTCGTATCTTTTACCGTACGACAAACAAGTATCATAACCAGTCAAACATTTTTATATTAAATGGGATTCGTTAATATTTTAGTACACATATATTCCGAGTCTCCTCTAATCTTTTTTCTCGACCGCAATAAAGTTGAATAATATTATTGTTCTTTCCTCAGGGAAAGAAATAAAAATAATTATTATAAGAATTTCAATTTCTACACTTCCGTAGCGGTAGGGAATTTATTTTTTTATTTGTTTGGCAACTTTGTGTGTGTCATAATTCGATGTCATTCGAACACTAAAAAAGCATTTTGACGGCTTGTTTAAATTATTTTCGTGAAAAATACAGCGGAAATAATTATGTTTTCTTATTTCATTTCATTAAGTGTTTACACTTTGTTTTCATTTCCGGCTTGACATACGGGCGTTCTCATGTAGGAGTGAGTGATGTGTTTATGTCGCGAAAAAAAAATAAGCCTTATGTATGACAAACTCGCTTTCAAGCATAAAAAAATATGAATATCGTGTGAAATCGCCTGTGAAGATAAATTCAATTAGTTTCACCAATAGAAATAAACAGATATTAAAAAAGTGCATATATTTTAGGTATTTACTGCTGCTATGTTTTATGTTTCTATGCTTTATCATTTTTGTAAATTTATTATTTCAAATGAAAGTGCTTAAAGGAACTTCTATATCAAATTTGAATTGTTGAATCTGTCAGTTCTGTTGCATCCTGTGATAGAATGCCCGAAGAATGCCAAAAAGTGAAAAAACATGTGGAATCGTACAAAGTTTCAAAAATTCCAATTATTTTTTTTTACTTAGTCGCTGGCCAATTAAACATTATAAAATAATTTTATGCACAAAAGCAAAAGGTATATGCGCACTCACCGTTTATGTCGCCAACTTTCTTAAATGATCAGTTCTAATAAATGTAGATTGAGATCTTGCGTTAAAAAAATCCCATTTTATTTATTTAAATTAAGCTTAAATTACTTTGTCTTGTAAAATCTCAAAATAGTGACCAGTTTCACATCATAAATGAACTTTTTGTATATACGAATGAAATAAACAAAATAAGACATGGTAAGAAAATAGCAATATGTTTTAGTTCTAAAAAATAGCACGGTGAATAGCAATGTATTTCAATTTTTTCACCATGTTATAATGAAGTTCTACCAAGTGAATGCCAATTCAATCAATAAATTCTATAAAATACTTAATAATTTTGTAGTACTAAAATATTATACATTTTTTCGCCCTATTATAATGGAATTCTACAAGTAAATGCCACTTTAATCATTAAACAAAAAAGACTATAGGGTTCACAAAATAAGCAATGAAGTTTTTTACAGTTAATTGGATATTTTTTGATCGGAAAATTAGTTTTATTTCTTTTTAATTTATTATATAACTTTTGTTTTCATTTCATTGTTTGAAAACAATCGTTTTATTTACCATTATAACTTTCGTGAATAAATAATTCATAATTGAAGGTCTATTCCATTTTGTTTTATAATCTAATAAAATATGAACATTTCCCAAAAACTATTTGTTCAATTGGCCGCTTATCCATCCTTGAAATAATATTTTGTATTTGGCACAACAATAAATAAACAATTTTACCTGAAAATTTTATTTTCCTTCACTCAATGAGCCTTGACTGTGAAACATGCAATCAGGCTAGTTTTCGTTCTACGTAAAACTGATTGATTCACTGAAGTTTACCTTTGGAATTATAACGTACACCTTACGAAGAAGGCTGAAAACATTTAGTAATGAATTTGACCTACATATGAGATAATTTGGACTTAAAACGCAGTACAAATTTTAATATTATCCAAAAACGTAGGTCTTTATTTTTCTCACATTCCTTAAAATACAGTATATAATTAATTTTTTTTAGCAGGGGCGTTGACTGAAAAAAGTGATGTCATCCTAATTTTATAAATAGTTTTCGTAACGCATTTAAACAATGTTGGCAAGGAAAACTTTAATTGAAATAAAACAAATTAATTCTGTAGTTTTAAAATGATATCTGATTATACATAAATATTGAATATTTATGAATAATAAATCAACATAAAGCAAATTATTTCCTTAATTTGGGTAATATTTTCAGCCAGGTCAAAGTTTATTGCCATGACATTATCGAAGCTACTGTGGGCAATGCACCTTGATATATGAGGCTTAACTGGATTGCCAGCGACATAATAATATGTAACGTTAGGCTCTTTCCGCCTCACAATATATTTCCGGTGAGCTTTCCTGTTGTACATATATGTGTCTTTTATTTTGACAGTAAAAAAGCTCCCAAAAATTAGAATATTCTTTTGCGTTACGTACTTTTTTATTTCATTTATCTGTCTGTGCTCCGTTAACTGTATTTAAATCTGAGATGTTTTTGATTATTACTTTTAATTCCAATTCCCAATTAAAAACAAAAAAAACTAACTGTTCCGTTAGACTTAATGTAATTAAATAACATTTTTTATTTTTGAAATAGTTTAAATTTTTTTACTGTTATTGGTCAAACAAATAAATCACTTTTAACGTGTTAACTGTCACTTCTTGATGGAAAGGCATATTTTAAATAATAAAAACACATTTTTTAGTACTATTTCCACAATATATTTTTTGATCAGGACCGGTTTCGCTCATCGCGAGCATTATCAACTGATGATAGTACTAAAAAATGTGTTTTTATTATTTAAAAAACAAATAAATGACGATTTTTAATTATTATGAAACTATATATATATTTGACAAAAAATAGAAGAACTCTGCTACAAAGAAAGTTTTTATATTTTGTTTTGGCATGCATTTTTTACTAGAACTTGATGTTAGGCAAAGGTGTGCTATAATGAAAAAAAATAATATTAAAGCGTTAATTGTGTAATGACACAATAGATTCATTTTTGACCATACCGCGCCGCGGTGTATTTAATATGCTGATATTTTGCAGTTTGTTCAAAGTTCCGACAAAATCGTTTTACATTATCTTATGGTGAGCCTTTAGAACATTTTATACAATCAAAAACTATTAAAATTATTACAACATGTTATGGCGTGTATCAGTTTTTGTTCTAAATTATAAGAATATTATCATATTTCAATCAATTTCGGATTCATAACTAGGTATTATTCACTGTCAAAGATATTCTATTGCGTTACTTATTGTCTAGTGAAATTGTATTTCTAATGCTTAGTAAAGCTTGCAGCCAAGACAAATTGTTCAAGACAATGAGATAGAACCTCAAGAATATCATAGAGCTGTTGCATCGTAGCGTATTCTACTGTAAAAGGTCTACGCCAGCGCTAGAAAACCAACAGCCGACATAATGATTAAGTACTCTTTATTACGATGTTTTTCAGATTAAAATGAAAAATATTCACTTGTAAATTAGGTTAGCAATTGAATAGAAATGATTATTTTAATAAAAATGTCTCATTTCGATAAATACATAAAACCAGTCTGCCATAATTAAGAATGTATTATCACATTTTTTAAAACTACCATGTTAGAACATAACAGAAGATGTATTGTGTATCTTTTCTACACCGCTACATATAGATAAGCAAATTTACTTTAAAAAATAATTCTGATGATAAGGTAACTATTCTGGTTCTGATGACCACGTAAGCCGAAAAAGCTATCAACTATATGCCGTATAAATATTATAGAACTAAAATGTTACATTTGCATAAGTACATTCCTATTTTTTCTTTGTTTTGTAATGGGTTTCCACCAATGGGATGCCAATTCAATCAAAATACTATGTTTTATTAAAATTTATAGAATACTATTTCCTATAAACTATTTACATTCATGTATTCTAATATAATGATCACGACCAGTTTCCTGATCGCAATTCTGTTCACTATAGAACACCATTTATGGGCCTAAACGTCTTTATTGAGATTATTTAAAATGTTCACAATAGGTGAATGTAGATTATCTTATATACGATATTTTAGTTAACTTAATACATAAAATTATTAGAAATTTCAATAGAGTAGTTAAAATGAAGCGAAAATATGGTCGTACTAGTCGCTGTGATATTTACATTAAAAAATATCAAATTAACACACAAATGCGTATTTATTATGTAAAAAATATAATAACATTACACGTTGAAGTCAAAGTTAACATTTCAAAAGACGCGCATTGATTTCGCAGAAAGTGTGAAAGATTACATTTATATTTTTAAATATTGAAAACTTTGTTATTTTACGTGT
Source organism: Himalopsyche japonica (assembly GCA_028555115.1). Classification (NCBI taxonomy): domain Eukaryota; kingdom Metazoa; phylum Arthropoda; class Insecta; order Trichoptera; family Rhyacophilidae; genus Himalopsyche; species Himalopsyche japonica. The sequence continues at coordinate 1,921,859 of JAHFWJ010000455.1, read as the reverse complement.
TTTGTTACTATGTTTGACTCATCTCTTGTCTCTTTAAAAAGGGATTCTCAAACTAACTAAACCGTAGAATACATTTCATACCAAATAAAACAATCATTGAGATACAAAAAATCATCAATTTTTCTTTAATATCTAAATGAAGACGATTGAAATTCATTGCGACTGTTTTATTGTTAACATCTGCCAAAGCGATGTTGTCTAGTATTAAGCTTAAAACGTGAAAGCTTTTGTCTGATTTCCGGAGTGAAACATGGCAAAGGAAATTGGGCATACGGTTCTGGTGATTTAATGGCATTCGTTGATTAATTATTTTGATGATCAAGAAGGAATTTGTAATAAATTCAGAATTCAGAAATTCTATTCCAATACAATCAGAACCAGTAAATAAAAAAACACTTTTTTTTCAACAATAGAGATTTTTATAGCGAGTGAACGTTCTCTTTTAAAATCTCAACTCTCACCTTTTGGCTTAAAAGCATTTTGTTTATACAATAAAAACAGATTTTAACACTAACGTATTAGGAAAATATATTTTCTAATCAGAACCGGTTTCCCTCATCGCGACTCTAATTAACCGATTAAGTTGATAACTGATGACACAGCTGATAACATTTAAATTAATCATACTTAATTATCGAAACCGGTACTGATCACAAAATTTATTAAAGAAGTAGTACTAAAAATGTATTTTATTGAATGAATTATTTCCAAAAAGCGAAATTATATAATATTTTTCTACCCATATGTATTACGTGACGCTACAGTTATATCTAACATAGAATACAATTTAGAGAAATGTATGGAATAATATATGAATCCATTTTTCAAGAACACATTATGAACAAAAATATTATATGTTAATACTGTTGGCTTAATTTATGAAATGCAGTACTTAATTTTTTGAATCGTTCAAACTCTTTTTCACCTTCTTTTATTCTAATTTTGAATATCATTATTACCGAATCAATTAACTCAGACAAACATAAATTTTTCACACAATTAGGGTCTGTATTTTTCGTAAATTGTCTTATATATAAAAGATGCATTTTTTTGCTGACTTTAGTATGCGTACATTCGTGCCTGAAAGGCTAGATTCAAATCACGAGTGACAAAACATACGGAAGTATACGTAATTCGAATGATTTAAATCCAAATGAAATCCATCAAAAACCTTGAATCAACATCATACACTACAATTCTTAATGTAAGGATTTAAAAATTATATTAACGATGTTGGAATATAACAAGAAAAGTTAATCAACTAAAGGTAATCAATTAAATATAATAGAGAAGAATAATATGAAAAAAATAGATGATTATTATTTCAAATTAAACGATTTTCGTTTCAAATTTTGAATACAGTGCGAGTACAAACGGCCAACAACACTTGTCAAAACACTTTTTTCGATCGTTCTTGGAGCAAATAAATTGTAAAGTCTTTTCCATACGTCTAAATATATCGATATCTGTGCAATTTACGTAAATTCCTGAACAACTTTTCTATTTTGCAAACGGAGGATATAAAAGATGATAAGCGTAAAACTCACCCATTCTCTGCTTAATATTTATTTTATTGAAAAAAGCTATTTTGATCATTGCTATAAATATATAAATATATATTTATGTACATGTACTATTTGCATGAGCATTGATTAAAAAAGCTCTTTTCATTTGTTGTCTGATAAATCTAATAAACAGTATTGATGTAGGACAAGCAAGCTCGATGGAAAATTATTGATCTTTGATAAAATGTATACGTTATGCACCGGCATTAAAACGACCGTTTAAATATTTGAGCTGGTTTTCGTGTTGTCAGTACATATGTTTGTGTTTACGAGTTTTGACGTCTCCGTATACCGCACTGATCGGTCAATAAATTGTATGCTTCGTGATCATGCGACCACAGGTTTATATAGTTATTTAATTTCATCAATCTTTTGATGAGATATTAGATAGAAAAATATATGTTTAATCAAGCTTTTAGAGAAAAAAATTATTCAGTAAAAGATTGCCGGCCATTTCGCACACACAATCGGTTTTTAAGAAAGTCTTTCTTAAGATGTCAACTATCACTTCTCGGTGAAAAGACATTACCACAATGCTTACTATTTTTTTCACAAATTCATATTATCTAGATCTGAATCTGTTTTTTTTGAACATTTTTATATTTTGTTATTATATTATACTAACAAAAAATAAATACATAAATAGCCTTGATTTAATTTATAACGTATCATTTGTTAGTGCAGGCGATGAACCAAGTGTGAATTTATTAATAGGATAAAAATGACAAATATTTTTAGTATTTCATAAATTTTATAGTAATCTTGATAGCTATTTCGGCTTAACGCCATCGTCTTTGCTTAAGTTCAACGTTAATATAATTTTTAACACGGTGAAAAAAATAGCAATGTATTTTAGTCCTACAGAACTATTTTTATAAAATATAATTGTTAGCTATTTCGGCTCACGCCATCGTCAGAAATATGCTTAAACTAACATTTGCTTATCTATATATATCATTCATCATTATCAGCCGGGGTCAATCCACTGCTGGATGAAGGCCTCCCCCTGTTTTTTTTTTTTTTTTTTTGGTTTTGGACATAGCAACACCACGCTGCCCAGACGGGTTGGTGTTCGGTTTTCTGTCTGGGTTTTCCTTCCCATATCTATCTATCTATATATATAGTTGTGTATAATGGAGTTCTACCAAGTAAATGCCAATTCAATCAATATATATAGTTTTTGTTTTCCAAATTAAATAATTTGTTTTACTTTCATCATAAGATTACATCTATAAATAAAATGATTAAAATAAAAAGTTTGTAAGATTTTTTAAAGTTTTAGTTCAATGCTAAATCGATAAAAAAATATAAATGCCCCCCTATAAATGTTTTATGGTTTTAAGACAGTTTTGTTAGTCTTAATACTTTTCTCAATATTATTTTGAATCAATAAGTGCTAATTTACAGGTGTTACAATGTTAAACTCATTCTAATTTCGGTTGTATACTGTATAAATAAAAATTACATTCATATACTACTTTTCATTGTGTATATTAAAAAACCATTTTAAGTTTATTCTCTGGAGAATGAAAACAATATACACCCTTCATTCTTGTAGAGAGACAGCTTTAACTGATAAAAATGATACGACTACGATAAAACTGAAATCAACATAGCTGGTAAACATTGAGCAAACGAATTCGTGGTCACCCTACCGAATAAACAAACATAGACCAAGCAAATAATTACCGCGGTGAGCACGCAGGCTATATGAAACGTTGGCGTATTTGATTAACACGCCTCACGTTGTACATGTAGTGATGCTTGGAAATGTATTCAAATGAACGCGATGTTTCATTCATTGAGATAATTTTAAAAACAATACTTGCCGTAAAAATATGAGAATGTACAGGGTTGTCGAGTCGTTAAAAAACTGTGACATTGACTAAAAACTATACTCCGACTCAAAAAAGTTTACTTAAATTAGGTTTTTTCCTACCTTTATGTGCATTAACACGTTGACTGCGTAAACATATTGCACTGTTTCACAGAGTTTATAGAATTGTATAAAAATAGGTACGCGGTGCTTAGAAAAAAAAGTATGTACATGTTAATAAAAATACATATATCACAAAACTATAAGAAACAGTGATAAAACAAAACCAATTTACATCTGTCAAAAATATTTCCTCAAACTACAGCAAATCATTTGATGTAAGTATTTCGGTAAAATCGATAGTGTGAACGAGCCTTTATGTGATACTTCCAAAGAAATACCCCGAAACGTCTAAAACTTGGCAGGTACTTACTGATACTAAAAGATCTTTTGTTATAACACGGTGAAAAAATAGCAATGTATTTTAGTTCTACAAAATTATTTTTAAGAAAAATAGTTGATAGCTATTTCGGCTCACGCCATCGTCAGAACTATGCTTAAACTAACATTTGCTGGACAAGTGGCGATGCCCAGCCGTTGCACAAAGGGGTGGTCTGATTTACTTCCAGAAGGATCACTTCCGTCCCACATATAATCTTATTGTCATAGACACCTATTGTTTCATTTAGAATTTTGAAAATTTAGTGTCATTGTGTTAAAGTAACAAGCTAGGCCGTTGGAACAGGAGAGAGGATGTGTTGTGTGCCTTTTCTGCACAGCTATATAAAAATAAGCAAATGTTAGTTTAAGAATAGGTCTGACGATGGCATGAGCCGAAATAGCTATCAACTATATTTGTTAAAAATAATTTTCTAGAACTAAAATACATTGCTATTTTTTCACCGTGTTATAATGGAGTTCTACCAAGTGAATGCCAATTCAATCAATTTCTTTTGTTATATTGAAAACACGGTTCCCGTGACCGACGCGGGTGTATAATTCAGGCATGGACACGGGAGCCGTGTAGTACGCGCTGATCGAGTTAAATAAAAAATCAACCAACCAATCCGACAATTTTTTCACGACTCCGACTCCGGAATTTACCGGTCAAAAAACACGATTCCATTTCCCTAAGCATATCTGCTCACGACAAATTGGTGTTATATGTGAAAACCTTTTCTTGAGTAGATATTTTTTATTATTGCTTGATTTCATCTACACTCGTAGACTATGCAGCGGGAGAAACACTGGTAGGAGAAATTTTAGCAAACACACACATCTATCTATACCTTCGAATACAAATCTATAAATTAATTTGCAAAGAAGTCTTCACAAGAACTTAAGTCTGTGAACACCGCACGCATATTCCTCGGCAAAAGGACTGGAACTTCCTTTTTAAAATTAATATACGAGTATATTTTTTGTTAGATTAATTCGCAAAATGCACCGAAAGCGTTGTGTTAAAACAGTGCCAAGAGATTTTATTTTAAGATTTCTATTTATTATAAGATGTCTATTTTTCTAAGTAACTTTTGTATCCATTTTTAGATACAAATTCGTGCCGTCGAACGATGTTTAACATACATTTATTTGTTAAAAATATTCATTGATGATAACATGAATGAAAATTATAACAAAAAAAAAAAAAAATCATTCAATAACCAATATATATTTTTAATAAAAATATCAAAGGTATTAATTGGTCAAACAATATCAATATTTTTTCTTCGTCTACAGAAAAATTCCATTTTTCGGTAATGGTAAGGGGTCGTGGGTTACTTGATTTATAAAAAGAGAATTTGAAAACAGATCCGTGTTGTCGATAATAAGCTTCATCATAATATTCTTCATAAACAATAGTGAAGATACGATTTCGTAAAAGGCGAAACATAATAAGTTTATTAATTTAGGGAAGCTTTGATGTTTATAACGATTTTTTGTTTATGATATTTTTTAATTTTTTATCAAAGAGTTGTTCCGAGTAATGATATCATGGCATCGCTTTTTTAACGATATTTCAGAAAGTATTTTTTATTCATCCTCAATATTAAACACGAAATAAGAATTACCCAAGTTTTTGTTTTTACAATGCAAAATACAAATAATACAGCCCGACAGCGGCGTACACTGATATTGGAAGATGTTGCTCGGTGGTTTCTGGTTGCAAAATTGTTTAAATCCATATTTACGTTGTAAGAATCAAAAGTGGGCAAATCTGTTTTCACTGAATACATACAATAGTATGTCTGAAAATGCGACAAAACAACTGTCATAATAAGTAACACAACACGTGGAATAATCAATTTTATCAATTTTAACACGGTGAAAAAATAGCAATGTATTTTAGTTCTACAAAATTATTTTTAACAAATAGAGTTGATAGCTATTTCGGCTCACGCCATCGTCAGAACTATTACTATAGTATAGAACTAGTTCTGACGATGGCGTGAGCCAAAATAGTTATCAACTCTATTTGTTAAAAATAATTTTGTAGAACTAAAATACATTGCTATTTTTTCACCGTGTTATAATGGAGTTCTACCAAGTGAATGCCAATTCAATCAATAAATTATAAATTTTACATTAATATGAACTTACACAAAGATACTGCTGAAAACATCGAAAGTATAATATAATTTTATTTATTTAATAAAAATTTCTGATCGTGTAACCTACATGATATAAATACACATATAGACGGTTTTAATTTTAAAATTATCGCTTTTGAAAATAGTGCGCGGAATTTGACTATTTGTGATTAATATTCCGCATTTAATTTATGATGTACAATTGGCTAAAAATTTTTTTTTTCATTTATTTGTTTAATTGGTTTTTAATTAGTAGAAACCATTGTAACACGATGAAAAATTAGCAATGTATGTTAGTTCTACAAAATTTATAAGGTATATAGTTGATAGCTATTTCAGCTTACTCTATATATAGTTCTGATGAAGACCCAAAACCCTAAATTTTGCACAAATAAAATACATCTACTTAATTTCTTAGAATCGATTCGAAACATTAATTGCTATACATTTATTTATATCGTATAAAGTTGGGGACGTTACTGATAGGTAGTATAGTAGAATATAAATAATCATCAGCGAATTCTCAAAGAATTTGAACTTGAAAAGCATTTCAGGACGAGTATATACGGTGGGGAGCAAAAAATGTTCAATATTTCAACGGAATTTTATTTAATACAAAGGCATTTGTTTTCTGTAAAGCATTTTTCTCTTTTTATCTCAAACTTTATTGATAACCGAGACTTATATATATAGAAGGAAAATGAACACTGAAGACAGACTACGGATACGGGAAATTCCTTCCGTTCAACGCGGGTATATTATTAAACTTTTTTTTTTTTATAAATTTACTCTTTGGAAAGATCTCAAAGCGTTTATTTATAACATAATTAGTAGACAGTTTTTTTTTAACTCAATTTTTATTTTATAACATATTGCATAAGTCAATAGTAAAATCAATAGCCAATAAAAACCTGAAAATGACAAAAGCCTATACCTGGCTTGTGAGTTACGAAAAATGTGGAATTGTACAAAATTGTTCAATCTAGTTGGAATGTTGGATTGAAAATCAAAAGACTCAATTAACTGTTTTCTTAAACATTAAAAGAGAAGAACCAAAATAATTTCAAACTCATTAATTATCTATTATATCTTTTTTAAATCGGCCATGTTTATATAATGGTCAAGAGATTAATTTGAAACTCGAATATAATAACTTCTGTTTCATTGACAATTCATGTTCTCTATGTTGGTACCTGACAATATAACATTATTAAAAGATCATTAATTCCCGATCTGCCGTTATCCATATGTGGTGATGTCATAAAAGCCGTATTACAACTTTTCGTTCCAAGTGTACATAGCAATGCACAATTAACAATATGTCACTTTTTTAATCCAATTTCGATTAATCGCCATCTTTATTTCGTTGAGTTTTGCCAGTTATGTGTGACATAGCGCGCCATTTTTGTTACATACAAAATAATCCATTTTAAATAAATTTACTTTATTTAATTAACTTTATTATTTCATATATTGTACGTTTTCCTGTAAAGCGTTTTCTTTCTTCTTCAGCGAATGATTTTGTATACCTTCACATTTAAACTCAAAATTTGTATAAATAAACTTACTAGTAATTTGTAACACATAGAGATGATAATTCTCGCGATGATAGAAACCGGTTATGATCATAAAACATATTGTGGAAATAAGAAGTTACATTTAATACCTTAAAAGTGGCAATGATAACATTGGCTGCCACATCAACGAGGCTCCCTGAAACATTTTATCATTTAATATGAATCATATTAGATAAGCTCCTACCGGATAATTTTAATTCTAAAAAAGGTTCACTACACTTTTATATCAGATTACGGCTCACATTAAAGTACTGTTCGATTCGGTAAACAAAACAAATTTTTCTTAATGCATCGGGGCATACCTTGCGTCAACTTCATGAAAACTTGGTTGGCCGTCGATCATTTTTTTCTACAGTATAGTTTTAATTGTAACTTTGTAATGTAAGATCAATAATAAATTCAAGATTTTATCTTAATAAGATATCGAACATTCCACCACATTTAGACGCAATATTCGACTTTGAAGACAATACAGTATACCTCGTAGTGTCAAGCCTAACGCACACGATAAAAAAATGGTATCATGCATAGATAGAATATTTTAATTTCAAAAAACATTTACTTCGACGAAAAGGCTCTGAGAATTCTCCCTCTTCTTTTAAACTTAATTTAGTAGGTACTCGAGATACCCAAAAATAAATTTCCACGCGTCTAATGAACGCTTAAGATTTTGAAAGAGATCTCGTTACATTCTATCGTGACAAATGAGTGAATTTCCGTTTCCAATAAACAAAAGAGTATCCCCTAACCCTCCTTCATCCCACCCACCGTCCACACGTCTACGTTCTTTTGTTCAAATGCAAAGACTTTTTAAATAAAGCGGATTTCGCAAAAAAAAACTCGTCCCATTGATTTATATATAAAAAAAAAAGGTTTTGAAACATTTTTTCAAAGAACTTTTCCACAGATTTCTATTTATAAAAATAGTATTCAAATTTCATGTTTGAAAGAATATTATTTACTAATAGCCTATTTCTAACATCTACGTGTAGATGAATTGAGGATTTTTGAATGCCCCGTCTGAGTCAGTATTTTTTTTTCAGAATAAGTGAGTCTGTGTTATTAAAATATCATATTTTTTATTTTCTGAAGGAATGACGGAAAAAATAATATGGCAGTTTAAATTGTGCCACATTTGTTCGCAGATCGTCGATAACAGATTCAACTACAACTACGTATATATATATAATATATATGTATTCATAATCATACAACAACAAAAAAACTTAACACGTTATAAAGGATTCACATAATATAAATTCAAAATGAGAGCCTAAGTGTTTGCATCTTTGTAGTAAGGGTAGCAGGATGAAGGCTTTGGAACAGCTGGAAATCAATAGACATTAACTTTCACAAAGGATTCTTCACGAACAAACTAATATATTGTCTTCCCCATTAATTAACCCTCTCCACTTTCTGGTTTGATTCCGTACTAGACCATTTCCGTGCCACATGTAAACTTATTTTCATAGCCGCCTTTTTAGTTTCATTTAAAATTTTTGAAAAATTCAGTTTTTTTGCGAGAAAGAAACAAACTAAAGGCCGTTAAAACAGGAGAGAAGATGTATTGTGTACCTCTTCTACGCAGCTATATATAGATAAGCAAATGTTAGTTTAAGCATAGTTGTGACGATAACGTGAGCCGAAATAGCTTTTAACTATATTTAAAAAAAAACTTTGTAGAACTAAAATACATTACTATTTTTTTCATCCTTTTGACAATTGCCTTCTAATTACATTTAACTTATCATTTAGCTGCTATTAAGACATAAATGCAATTAAAAATAATATAGTTTTATACGATGCGTTACGGCCATTGAAATTAACTAAAATAAATTATTTCAGTTCACTTGAGATACAATACGGAAGTGGTATGCAATAAATGTATCATTTTCCATGACAATGTATTCTCATTTTCATATTTCTATTTCAATTTTTATCAGCTTTAATAGTACGCGTTTAAATTCTAATGCCTTTAATTGTAATACGACAATTACTAGATTCTATTTAAAAAGGTACACAGTATGACAAACTATTTTAAATTTACGTCTTAAAATATCTTGGATGTTTTCATTATAAATTTATTTAGTACACGTTTCCGATGGCGGAAAATGACATATTTTAAAATGAATGAAAAAGATTAAAAGTGATACTTTTTTAAAAAGAATTATTTTATTTCTTTGCAATGTTTTTTTTGGAATCGGAAACATACGTAGATACACAAGTAAACAACACAAATAAATTGGAAAGAAAAACAATTTACATCCCAAATCTCATTATATCATTCTTTTATAAAAAAAATCAAAATGCCTACCTTAAGAATTCTTCTTTGAAGTATGACAATCAAATAAACCCAAAAAGATTTCCAAGCAATAACAGGAATGTTGATTACGTCAAGCCTATACAATATTGCGAATGTATTGTCAGCAATATTTTGTGGAGAAAATTAAGTTCTAAATATTTTACCGCTTAAACTGAAATAAGTCCAGTGTAACACGCATATTATTTTGAAAATACTTTTTTTTTTCAATCAGCTTTTTTTGCACATAATATCGGCAATAGTCGCCAATAGAATGAAATCAAATCGAATGAAAAACAAATCAGAATCAATAGAAAAATACTTATTGATCATATCAAATAAATATATGTTCGATTAATAATAAAGTAGAACTTTTTGGTATAGAGCATAGTTTCTCAACCGGTGGTCCGCGGAGACTTTTGGGTGATCCGCGAAGTTTTTTGGATGAACCGAATAAATAGAATTTTATGATTTTTTTAATTATGTTTTTTCGTTACTGTTTGCTGTAATATACTTAAATATTATTACATTCGCATATGTTAATGCAAAATTTAATTTTTTAAATAAAAAATCAATTACATAAATATTTATATGTCATTCCAATGTTGACAGTCCGCATAAAATTTTTGGTGGTGCGCGGATGTAAAAAGGTTGAGAATCTATGGTATAAAGTATAAGATGAAACTTTCAATTTGATATCAAAATTATCTTTTCATGTATCATCATGGGATCAGATTCACTGAATACAAGATGGATTTCAGGACATATTAGATATTTAATTTGCCTCTGAACAAATCAACTTATCGATGAAGAAAATTCTATATAATGTGAATGTAATTGTTTAAGAATTTGGTATACGGTAATATAATACCACACACATCACAATGTCATCATTTAGAGTAAAGCTTGCATTTTTTCATAGCGAAAAATGGTGCCTTAATAATTATTATGGATACATATTTGTCAATCAAACGTTTAATCTGATGATTTTTTTGACAGTCGGACTTATTTCCGCGAATATTCGATAAAATTTAATAGTTGTATCATTTATTCACATACATTTTGAAATCATATTATTAAAAATATGAATCTTTGAATTCGATTCCCCCCAAATAACTTGGGATAAATAAACCAATGTTGAATGTACGTTTGGTACAGTGGTCTTGAAAGATAGTTTGCAATATCGCGCAACGGGTTGCATGTTTTGGGTACTCCACTACATGACCTGCTTTTCCATAGTTTCTGGGTCTAGTAATTATATTTTTGAATCGGCTGTCATAAATAACGAAACGGTCTTTCCTCCATATTATTATTCTTTGCAACAAAGGGAAATTTCTCGCGGCGCAATTCCGGGGAATCCCATTATTATTATTTTTGTGAAAATTCCACAATTAGCGCTGAAGGCGAAAGAGCAAAGTGCTTATCTATTGCCATGAATTATTCACGGTACTATATTCAATGGTAGTGAACAAGCAGAAATTGGTGCCCTGAATATTCGTATTGATATGGTCATGATTACTCTAGCGTCATATAGGAACTGACGTCTTATATTACTTTATTGATTGAATTGGCATTCACTTGGTAGAACTCCATTATAACACGGTGAAAAAAATAGAAATGTATTTTACTTCTACAAAATTATTTTTAAAAAATATATTTGATAGCTATTTCAGCTCACGCCATCGTCAGAATTATGCTTAAACTAACATTTGCTTATCTATATATAGATGTGTAAAAAAGGTACACAATACATCTTCTCTCCTGTTTTAACGGCCTAGCTTGTTTCTTTCTCGCAATAAAATTAATTTTTTCAAAAATTGTAAATGAAACTAAAAAATGCGGCTATGACAATAAGTTTACATGTGGCACGGAAATGGTCCATTACGGAAGCAAATCAGACCCTTTCCCCCCGTGGAGCAGTTTAATTAATGGATTATACAATATATTAGTTTGTTCGTTAAGAATCCTTTGTGATAGTTGATGTCTATTGATTTCCAGCTGTTCCAAAGCAGTCATCCTACGACCCTTGCTGCAAAGATGCAAACTGTGCTCTTATATTACTCACTACTGCCTTATAAATTTTTCGTGTAAAGGCATTATATTTCAACAATAAAACATCTTCAAACTACATTTTGACATTACTAAGAAGTATAATGCATTTTATTTCCTTAAATATTTAAATGCAATTTACTTGAATGTACAAATTTTCCAAATCGTTACCCATGCTAAGAGGTTTTTCATAATATACAATAATTTACACTACTGACTAAAAAGTGCTTAGTGAAATTTCAATGCCAAATTCAAGATATTAAAATTTTTTACATTTTGTTTCTCAGTTCTATTGTATCCGTGTGATAAAAAGCAAAAACCTGTTCGTGAGTTACAAAGTATGAGGAAACGTTAAAATTGTTTACAATTCAAGTTTTGTTATTAAATTTTCATTTTTCATTAAAAATTAACGAAGATATCTTTAACATTTTATTTGTTAACTGTTTCACTTAGCTTAGATATTATAATGTATTATTACTAGTACATTATTTTCTTAATTATTTAACTTTTTATTTTGTAAGCCTTGTAATTATTAATACCTTGTTGTATTTAAATGTTTTGTATCATTTCGTAACGCTTGCAATGAGCAGAAATCATATTGATTTTATTAACATAAAATTGTGGAAATAGTTATAAGCATTATATTTTGTTGTTTTTAAAAAAATCTTAAATTACAGTTACAAGTCGCAAAATTGTCTGATGTTAAGCTCAGTTTTTGCCAAAATTTCACTACTCGATTTATTATACATAAAATCACTATTAAAGCTCTATGAAGAAATACTAGTTTAATATTCAAATATTTTTTAGGCTACCTGATGGATTTCAGTATATAAATTGAGTTGGTCAACTTCTGTTAAATGTATTACTCAGACACAAAATAATGAAGATTGTATCAGACTCGAGAGCTTTTTTAAGTGAATAACGATGATAATTCGTTCCACCTTTGTAGTTTGGGTTTCAAGTTCATTCAGGAAACAAAGCGATGCAATTTTGGCGCGACGACACACATCGTTTAAATAAAGTACGTGTATTTTTATTCGAAAAAGCTTGCGATCTGCGAATGACCCTCTCTAAATCTATCGATTACTCTTTTAGGGAAAAGAGCCTCCGTGAAAATTTCTCCCTCAATGTTCGAAATATCAGGGGTGTATCAAAGATATTTATTTGATATAAACATCAAGTTATAGAGACAGAAACAAAACAATTTTAAGCCAAAATTTTCAGTAATTCTTAAATCAATAATTAACTTAAAAATTCTACTTCTTTAGACAGAGGTACACTAAGTCGTTGCACATTTATGGTAAATTGATATTTTTTTAAGCATTCCTGAAAAACATATCTACGTAAACTTTTTCTTATTAGGTGCTATTTTTATTGAAATATCCTTTATTTCAGATAGATAACCAGTAATAATTGAAAGCTGAATTGTCTTAAAACATAACTTACATAAACAGTCGACCCCCCTATAGCGTACGGACTTGATATAATACATTATAGAGGACTAGGCACCCGTATAAAATTTTTAATTAGGCTGGTTCAATTGTACTTTTAGAATTTTGATTTTTTTTCTATTTTAACATGACTTTATATTTGTCCTTGATCTTGATCTTAAATAGTCTTCACTGTATTCTGAATATATTTTCTAGTTATCAAAAATAAAGTTTCTTTTAATGATCCTTCCTTTCATATTTTTACAACAGCTTAAATATTTATTCTGGTTATTAATATGGTTGAGTGGAAAGTTATTGAAAATTATTTTATTCATAATCTTCCCCATGCACGTCTCTGTTCAAGTCCCAACCATCAATACACTCCCTATAACTAATCCACGCTTTATCTTAAAGGATCTTCGAGGATTATATGGATTTTTAAAACGTGTCCACGAACGTATAAGACCATTTTTCTTCTCGTAGTAAGGATTAAATTCCACGAACATTGATTCTGGCTTGGGGACAATGAAGCTCACAATTTTTAGCATAATCTTACTGTTATCGAAATATCGTTTCACTTATGGGACATTTAAGAACCGTTTATATACTTGAAACTTACAAATTTAATTGCTAGAGATTTTTATCACTTGTAAATACGAATTTATGCGTAAATTATTTGGTTTTATTGGCCCAAATCTAATTGGAAACTTAACAGCAATATTCAAACTGATGTTTTATTTTATTTACGATATCGACTGGAGGCTTGATAGAATTTTGATCTCAAATTAATATTATGGTAACTTCGTAATATTCCACATGTATTGTCATTCACGAACTTGGTTTCGCGTTCGGCTTCTTCTTTTTCTTTGATATCATTACTTTAAAGCGTCCGAATCGACATTCACAAGTATCTTAACACATTCGCGACAGAATGAATACGCCCATAGTACGCTCCGACGGGGGAGTGATCGCTATTGTTAAGAATCATTTTTGAATTTTTTATTAAAATAATCACTTAAAGATATTAATATTCTTATAAAAACAATGTATTAACGTATCGGCAAATATTTCAAGATAAGTACTTAATTTTGATGATGTGTTTTGTAATCATTCAGTGTTTGGGATAACGTATGAAATATAATATTCCTTAAATGATTTTACATAATTATTTCCAGTAATTTAAGCAATAAATAAATAAGTGAATCACTATTGCATATCTTGCAAGCAATAAGTGCCTCTTAATAAAAAAATTAAAAAAACATTCAAAGAGTTATGAGTGATCAATGTCAGCTATATCAAATGACACAATTCCACGTCCTATGGTATTAACGTGATAAGAAACTACATTCTAACTATAACTTCTTGTTCTAAGTCTAGTATAATTGAATCTAAATCAAGTATAATTGTTTATTTACATATTTGTTAGCGTAAAAATATTTATTATTTCAGCATTTCAAGAAAATTTTCGGATGGAGAATTGTATCTTATTAAGACAACATGTTCAAGTATCGAAATATATATATCTAAATAAATAACCTATTCACCTTACAAACATAGTTCGTTTCATATTAATCCAATCCTTAATTCGTTTATATATAATACATATTTAGTGAAATTTATGAAGTAGGTAAAAAAAATGGAAAATTTACTTGCTCGTGTAGATAATGTCTTCTTTTTTATAAAAATATACATTTAAAAAGGTTGCCGATTTATTTGTGGCTATATAAGATTTTCTTTTTTCAACCCACTGAATTTTTATTCAAAAAAAAAGTTTTTTTGGAATTAATTCACAGCAATATTTTTCTTATAAATTATATTTTTTGTTTTCAAATAAAATAATTCAATTTTATAAACTTGAGTCAATCAGTCAACAAATCCAATAATTTTACTAATACGACATTGGATATTTTATTGAAAATCAAAAATCATTAGCTAATTTAGTTCAATTTCAGATAATTCTTGTAAAAATCATTAAAAAATCTTTCAGTATAAATAAAATTGTTAAAGAGTCAAAGAGGAGAGTTAAAGAGAGGAAAGAGTTAAAGAGTTAAAGAGGCTGAAAACAACTCGAGTGATTCAAATTCTAAATTAATAATATTTGCATAGTTTTGCGAACTGTGGTTTATTTTGGCGTATATACATATATGTGTAAAAAAAACAAGAAAGTCAGTTTAAAAAGACAAGCAAAAGTAATGTACGCAGCTCAATCGATCTTTAATTAATGCACAGTATAGAGACAGTAACAATCTATATATATAAAAACATTCTTCCAACATTCTACAGATGTTTTACTGTTAATCAACATACGTGAACCGACATCCTTCCAAGAATCGAGATCAGTAAACGGTCAAATGTGTTTTAAATAATAAAAACACATTTTTTAGTACTTATTTCCACAATATATTTTTTGATCAGGACCATTTTCGGTAAGAAAAACATAACCTAAGCTTATTGTTTCTAATTGGCTCCGGCCTCGCCTCAAGTCCGACTTATACAATCGGAAGGCGAGAGGCTCCCGACGAGGCGATTCCATAAAGCCGCGGTTTCTTTTTTTGAGTGGCATTGCAACGCATGCAGGGTACACGCTAGTTTACAATATAATCGATTTTAAATTTGTTGCTGCATTAAACAATACATCGTCACTGCAAATCGAAAAAAATGGGAAAAATCTAGTTTTTTCATTTGTTGGTTTTTTATTTTTAATGCCGATTTTTGTTGGTATAAAACAGCATCACGCTTCTCATAAACAATTTTTTGGTTTTTGAATTAATGTGAACTTTTACTTTCTGACTGCTAGCGTCTCAACTCTCTTGTTTACGGGTGATTGTAACCTAATGTGCTGAAAGTTGACAGTCCAAAATAAGAACTACTTAAAAAAATAAAGACTTTAATGTAAGAGCTTTTTTAAAATTTTAATAATGCCTTACTTGTTCTTATAATCTCCATGAATTTGATTAAAATCAACACCACCGAATTAATCACTTTTAATGTGTTAACTGTCATTTCTCGCTTGAATAAGCATTAAATTTAAATAACAAAAACTTTTTTTATTACTATACCATCATTATATTTTACTTTTAGAACCAATTTAGCTCATCACGAGCATTATTAACTGATAGAAAACAAATTTCAAACAAGGCTATTTGTAGAAAATTTTGAGTCAAAAAGTATATCTGTAAATTATAATATAAATAAGTGTCAAATTATTTAATTTGGTAAAAACGATTTTCTTTATTCAACCCTTATACCATTCTCAAGAGTATCTAAATATTTATTCCTGACAATGATTTGAAGAATTACGGTACATAATTAATCAGTTGATAATGCTGATAATAATTAAATTGTGGAATTAAATTATGAAAAATTCAGTAATGAAATATCATTAATTTAGCTCTGCAAATAACGGGTCAAGGTTTTCGATTATTATACATGAAAAGTGTGATGATGTTTAGATTTATTATATTAGACAGGTTTGTCAGTCAGTCGAGATTATCACTACACGACCGCTATATTCTGAGTCGATGATAAATGGGTCCCAGCATTCTGTTTCACTCTAAAAAGTTAAATAATTTATCTGTTATATTCAATCCTCTAATCAAGTATATTATTACAACGAACATTATCAAATAACAAACATAACTTTATGTATTTTTGTGAAAATCTTTTACAAATATAATTATCAATATTTATTTCTTTTGGGAAGCCGCTGAAACCTAGGAACTTTTGTGAACTGCAGGATAAAAAAAAGTTTCACATTGATAAACACAATAAAAAGATAACTCGGTGAAAAAATAGCAATGTATTTTAGTTCTACAAATTTATTTTTAACAAATATAGTTGATAGCTATTTCGGCTCACGCCATCGTCAGAACTATGATAGTTCTAGATTTTGTAGAACTAAAATACATTGCTATTTTTTCACCGTGTTATAATGGAGTTCTACCAAGTGAATGCCAATTCAATCAATAAAAAGATAACTCACGAATAGGGTGGCCGACTGTCTCGGATTGGCCGATATTTTCCCGGGATTAAAATCGGTGTCGAAAATAAACTGTCCCGAACGTTCTGTAAAAGCTTACGACTAATTAATTGAATTGTCATTTACTTGCTGAAATTCTATAATAACCTAATAAAAAATAAACAATGTTTTAACTTTACAAAAGTTATAAGATATATATTTGAAAGCTATTTTGGCTTATGCCCTCTTTAGAATTACTCTTCAGCTTAGTTCAGTACTGACGAGGGCGAAAGCCAATATAGCTGTAATCTCTGTATCTTATAATTTTTGTAGAACTAAAATACATTGCTTTTTGTCACCGTGCTTATGATTAATATCACTCCAAAGATATTAAAATATTATCAGGCTGTTATCATTGTGCAAAGTGTTTTTTCAGGATTGAAAGTATTGTGAAATTACACAAATATGTAAACTCTATATATATATTAGCTATGGATCATGCTACACGGAATTTTCTTAAGATTAGTTGGTAACCCTACTCACGGGAGATATAAAGAAAAAGTTAAAAAAACGTTAGACTTCTCTTTTACACTTTTACTTATCATATCACGATGTAATTATTCTTCAGTCATTATGTTTAAATCATTAAAACACTTATACAAGAAATTATAAGTTAGTTGGTTGAGGCGCAACTATAAATGTTCATTTAGTATGGTAATCATTTAAATTGTAATGTGTATATTTATTATGACAGAGTGACACGACCCGACTATGTACATCCCATACCAATGACACCCTCCCTTGATTTATATTGACCCCAGAGAGTGTTAATTAGCCACAATTTGCACCCCCTCGGGGCTCACGTTATTTTGAAGCTGCGAGGAAACGTTTTTTACGAGTGATAATAAATTAAAACCAGTTTTGAAGTAATAGCTGGTGGCTTTTAAGCGAAAATGACCGAGTTTAAAATATGGTTCGCCATTTTTTTACGTTGCGTGACCTTGAGTCTGATGTACACAATTATTTTCGACATGTTTTGTTTTTTTCTCGCCAAATTTAAATAAAAGCATTATTTGTCTTTTTACTCCCTAATTTTATTTTACAAATATGACCAATTTCGCTAAGCGATGAAACATATTTATAGTGTACTCTCGATTATCCGTGTATGGATTATCCGGTTTGCGGATTATTCGTGCCTGAAAGTAAATATTTTTAAATTCAAATATAATTTGACTGATTTTTTTTTCTATAACGATTATGAGACGCATTAATGAATTGCGATCTTGAATATGCGCGTTGTTTGAAAAAAAGGATGAATTTAGCGATGTGTTTGTGTTTGCGTAACTAATTGGTGATTTTTTTTTAACCACTTGTGTGTTTTGAATGTATGAATGTTTGCATATACCGCAATAAATATCACAATTTATGGGACTAGAATGAGTCAAGAGTTGAAATCCTTTGTACTCCACATACGTTTCTATTTACATTTCCGGTGAAGTGCATAAACCGGCGCGAGTGCCCGCAGCAAATTTGTTAATTTAGATATTTATTTCCATATTTGTCAGCTCTCGGGACTACGTTTGTTATTATGATAAAATATTATATATTTACGTTTTTTATGTTTTCTTGATAAATAATCAACATATAAATAAAGTGTTAAAAATTTGTATTGTGTATATGATATTATATTCGAAAATAAAATAAAAATTTATGATTTGGATTATCCGTGTTTTTCAATTATCCGTGACCATCCTCCCCAGCATTAGCCCGGATAATCGAGAGTGCACTGTGTATACTTTTATTTATGTGAATTAGCAATTAACAATATGAAAGTATGTTTAATTTAAATTTAATGTATTTAATGTTACTATTGATAATGTCTTAGGGTAGCAAAATGTTATTTTTTGTCTAAATGGGTAAACTAATGCAAAAACGGAAAATTGGTGTTTTTTTCAAATTCAGGTGAGAGAAAATGTACCCCCCCCCCCCCATAACCTCTAAACACCCTCCCTGGATAGAAATATGACTAATAGATTGTTAGCTATTCTCATTACTCTCACTGTACTTTTTTATGAATAGATGAATGTATAAGGATTTTTTCGCATTCGATTCGTGCTTTAAAACTAAATCTATATTCAATTAGAGAAATTGTTACTCCTACTGAAAATAATCGCGTGAAATTGATCAAGCAAACAAGTGACATCGACCACTGCACCACAAACCTAAAAAACAATCGAAATTACCATGCTAAAAATATAACTGATTTTAATTGTTACAATTTTGTACGATTCCACATGTTTCGTCACTAGGCATTCTAACTAATTCCGACTAAGTCAGTTCTGTTGCGTCCATGTGATAGAACGCCTGAAGATGCCGAAAGGCGAAACCCGGGTCGTTAGTGACAAAACATGTGGAATCGTACAAAATTGTAACAATTCAAATTTGATATTTAAATTCCATCAAGCGCCTTCAGTCGATTTCATAAATTATAACTGTTTTGATTTTACTTTAAAATGTATTAATGAGTTTAATTGCTCGAAAGCTCTTATCAATTAAATGTAATAAGAATTTTAATATTTTTTAAGTAATACATGATTATAAATGCACAACACAACTTAACTCTTAGTTCAGCTGATCATAGTTTTAAATGTCACAAGATTAACATTTTATCCTGACGTTGTATAATGAAAATTGAAAATGATCGTTCTCAATAAATAACATAAATACCCCGCAGCTCTCGACAGCTCTACGACGTCGTAGCTCCTGTCGTAGGGATGTCTACGCTGTTACATATTGCAATATAAGCTCATGCACCGGTTTCACTTGATTAATTTGCTGTTATGTATGTTATAATGAAATGTTCGCTTAACTTTATGAATATGATATATGTGGGTATGTATTTTTAAGGTATACATTAGATTGTTAATGTTATATGTTCGTAATGATATAATGTAATACAATACATTCAAGATTTGCTTATGTAGTGTGATAGGTACATTATCATTTAATATTATTTACATTTATACGAAAACAAATCAGGTAAAATAAATTCACCAGACTTAACCGCATGTTTACCCAAAATACATCAGTTTTAGTTCTCGGTGTGAAAGATAAGCTATCAATGGATACCATTTTTTTACACATTTAAATGAACATATTTTGATATAATAATAATAATGTTTTCTTATATTAATGCAGTGGGTGTTCGGCTTACAAACATTTCGAACTGCGAAGATCGGAATCGGATAACGAGCACATATTCGGATAACTAACTAAATCAATCTTTATAATACACTTATTCTCTCTGTAAAACCTCATTGATCGGATAACGAATAATTCGGATAGCGAACATGGTTTTGGAACAAATCATGTTCGTTAACCGATCACTCACAGAATATCATAAACTAATCAACTCAATTATTCAGTAAAAAGTCATCAATATATTTAAAAAGAATATTCTCTGGTTTCTCATTCCATCAATACTATTTCGACCTGTTTTTTGTATTGGTTTATATTTTCACAATGTTTCAAAACAAGTGTATGTATCACTATAATGTACGATATCAATTGAGGGTGCTTGATGTAACTTCGATATAGAATTTGAAATTATATACAGTTTTCTATCCACATGCTTTGTCATTTAGTATCCAAATTTCGAACTTTGGCATCTCTGTTGGCATTCCGCTTGTAAATATATAACCGAAGCAAACCGTTTATTATGTCAGTTCAATTGCAACCGAATGATACAATGTCTAAAGATGCCGAAAAGCGAAACTCGGGTTGTGAGTGAAAAAACTTGAGGCAACATACAAAGTTTCAACATTTTAAATTTGATATTAGAACTTCATCAAGAACCCTCAGTCGATATCATAGAAAAAATCTAAGCAATTGAAACTAGGGGAAACTACCATATAATATAAGGAAGATAAATACGTGTATTTAATACCATTAAATAATTGTGTAATAAAACTTTGTTGTTTCAAATGTCGTTAAGTTTTAAAATTGTATTGAAAATATTTTTTATCGATCATCTCTTTAGGGTTGAACAATTTCAACGTCCTCTACTTACCCCGTGGTTCCTGGCGTGAAGCCCCATGTGAATTTCCCCGTGTCTGAATTCTGGTCGGACCGTGGGCTAGTCCTTGGGGAGCAGGTAATTTGCTATTACGGGATATGAACCCTGGTTCTGGAATGATACAAGAGTGAAATGGGATTCGACTGGCTTTTGTATCAATACGTGTGTGGAATGTCAGACTGCCGCTCGGCATTCGACGATTGTAGCTCGAAAGGTCGACGATAATTATTGTAATCAGCATATTTACAAATATTACTGAACTCTTCATATATTTAGATTGTATATACTGCAAATAGTCAATTTAGTTTGATCGAAAAGAAGACAAAAAAGTCAATGAATATATATATATATATATATAATTCACTTCACTATACAATACTAATTCACTATAACAAACTTGAATCGTTGAAACTTTGTATATTTCGATCTCCAAACATTCTTTCAAACGATCGCAATAGAATTAGCACACAGAAAATATCGAAAGACCAATCCCTGGTCATGAGTTGCAAAATATGTAGAAATGTACAAAGTTTCAACAATTCAAATTCGATATTGAAATTACATATGACACCCTCAGTTGATATCGTAAAGCTAAAAACTTTCGATGGACTTTGTGGAAGTTCTTTTTAATATAAAACTTAATATAACTTTAATTATTCCCTTTTTCCATAGGCTTAACACGTGTCACAATTAATAACACATTACGTGCTACAATATAATCAAAGTTGCTTTAAATTTTATATGGTAAAGTTTGTGTATTTAAATAAATCCACCTCAAATTAGTATACTTCCAGTGGATCATCTGAAATTGCAAATATTTCAATAAATTTAATCCTCTGTTTAATTCAAAAAGAACAAAAATATTTTGTAATAGTTAAAGACATCCGAAACTAAGGCGTTTTGATTACAAACCAATCAACTTGTGAGAGTTTTTTTTAGATGATTGAAATTCTTGATTTAGTGAAAAAATTCATCGAGAGATTAAAAACTCAATAAACGGAACTTTTAAGGTCAACAATAATTTAGGGAGACATTTTAAAAATAGTAAAGATAAAATCAATAAACTGGACAGTAGCGGTATTTATAAAATGTCCTGTGGCTCATGTTTATCCGTTTATATCGGACAGACAGGTAGAAGTATATCTACTCGAGCTAAGGAACATGTAAGATCATTCAACAGTAAAAAACAGATTCACAATTTGCTAATCACGTTATTAAGGAATCACATAATATAAATTCAAACTCAGCGCCTAAATGTTTGCATCTTTGTAGTAAGGGTCGCAGAATGACGGCTTTGGAACAGCTGGAAATCAATAGACATAAATTATCACAAATGATTCTTAACGATCAAACTAATATAATAGTATCCCCGTGAGTCTAACCTATTACAGGGGGGTGGTCTGATTTGCTTCCGTAATGACCACTTCCGTCCCACATGTAAACTTATTGTCATAGCCGCCTTTTGTTTCATTTACAATTTTTAAAATTTAGTTTTATTTTGAGAAAGTAACAAGCTAGGCCGTCAAAACAGGAGAGAAGATGTATTGTGTACCTTTTCTACACAGCTATATATAGATAAGCAAGTGTTAGTTTAAGCATAGTTCTGACGATGGCGTGAGCCGAAATAGCTATCAACTATATTTTTTAAAAATAATTTTGTAGAACTAAAATACATTGCTATTTTTTTCACCGTGCGAGAGAGTTTTAATAAAACGACTTGAAACTACAGACTACATGATTCGCGTATGTTATATATATTACAATTAATTATAGATGAAATTTTGAATGGTCATTTTATAACCAATTCGTTGCCTGTTTATTATTTGTTTAATATAATTTTACACAATGTATATTTGTTGAGATACATTTTTTCTTTCAATTCTAGTTTGGCACTGTTAAATATTTTGGACGCTTATTCACTATATGCTACGCCGTACATGTATCAAAAATCATTATTTACTATAATCATACCAGTTTTATAATCTGACTTTTGTGTTTTAATCTTTTTAAAAGTGAGTCTAATACTTTCAGAACCTTTATTTCATTCCTTTAACAGTTCTGCGAAAGCTTTGCGAGAATCAATGCCTGAAAAAGTTTGATAAATGAACTCTTAAGCTTTTCCATTTAATGCAAACTTCGCTGTTATGTTCTGCTGCCTGAACCCTGTTTAACCCACCGGACGGAAAATATTCATGGTTGATTATTTTAGGGCATTTAAATAATCTAATAGGTGATTTATGAAATAATTATACAAACATTTACATAATTATGGATCTCTAATCGAAAAGTTTCAATCGCCGAATCTGCACATTTAATGAATAGAAATCAAATATCGAAACATTTCAAACACTTTAATAAACCTTAAAGTTTTCTTTCTGGATAATATTGGTTAGACAAAACAATTTATTCTCTTAAAAAAAATAAACATCGAAAAATATTAAGAAACCAAACTAATAAAATTATAATATTCATTTAAGTTTGTGGAACTATAAAAACTATACACTGTTAGGGAAATAAATACTTGATTTATATTTGATAAATGGCAAATTTTAATAAAAATTATATTTGTCACATCATTAATTTGGGATGACGTATTCGTTATTATCATACAGACAAATATCATTCTATAAATCAATTGAAGAAAATTATTTTCTTTCATATTATACAGTTCAATCCATCCACATTCTTGATTTCTTCTGTGAAATGCTTCATAACGATTAATTATTAACTACACCAATCAAAAAGTAACACAAATATTTGACATTTAGCATACAGTAAAACCCTGATTCTTTGTTTGCCATAGGCTCTGAAAAATTAACAAAAAGCTTAAAAAAATATTTTTTATCACTGCATAACACAATATATTTTTTAAAGTCTACTAAGTAGTTTTATTTTTAAGGTGTGAACAGACATTTTTGGATTAAAAGACATTACAATAGAACTACTTTTAGCTGATAATGCTCGTGCTGAGCGAAATCTGATTTCAATATTTTATAACTGCGGAAATAGTACTGAGCACCGAGCTATTTTTTGCAGTTTAGAATTTCAATTCTAACAATGATCATACTCGTCGACTGTTCGAACAGATTCATCTATATCATAGAAATTTCAAACGCCAAAAACGCTCCTATAAATAATGAAACAATAATTTTCAAGAAAAGCTTAAAATTAACACTTTGTATGACGGTACCAAAATGTGAAGACGATATGTCTTAATAGATTAGATATAAAAAGAAACGTTACTTAGACGAAATGAAAATTAGGGTTATTACTGGCTAGCTCTACATTTTATTGGCATAAATTTATGATATATAACATACATAAAAATGACTTTGTGAAACAAAATTTTTTGTGGATTGAATTTTAAGTAGAACAAAATTGTTTTCTTTATGCATAATTTTTGATATAGTATATCTGAATTGAGGTTGCTTGATACTTTTTTGGACAGTATCAATTTTTTCGGCTGATATTCTCGTAATTTTCTGATCGTCAAAATAATTTATGACTCTCGTCAAATATTTTTATTATTAAAATAGATTGCTTTATCGAACAAATTTTTCATGTGTATTATCAACGACTTCCAAATGTCATATTATCTAAAATGGTGACTAAATAAAGTATTGTAGTAAGCTCGAAGGACGTCTTATGCGACTTCGATGAAGCTTACTTTTTATTTATTTTGAATTAATCAGAACATATTCCTTGTTTGCAAATTATATACTTCGTGATGATTCTTGACTTTTTTCAGGTCATGAGTGATATTATATCAGCTAAAGTAAGACTTTAGTATAAAAGCTACATTAAAAGGCTTTGTCAAGCGAATAATGAAAATTTAAATGAATATCCAATTTTTGTCAATTACTTCCGTGAAAAACTCAATGAAATTCCAATTAAGCTAACAACATTTGATATTTTTTAATCTCGCATAAATTGCTAATTGGTTGAAATTCAATTTACGCTCAAATCAAAAAACTGTGCAAATAGGAAATTTTTATCGCATTCCATTGACATAGTTATTGAATTTGACTTTTTTTTAATAATTACAATACAAGCTTACATAATTGTAAATGCGAATATTGTTATTGAAATATATATGAAGAAAATTATGTTTACATGGGAAAATATAAAAAATATAAAAATATATAGAAAAATATTTCTAAAATTACATTTCGTGAAATATATATTCTCTAACCAAAAGAAACGATTGACTATTGAAAAAGTTTGTGGAATGATGTAATAAATAAATTTATTAGAAAAATTACTGATAGAAAAATTGCTTTTGTATAGTTTCTTCGCTATCGAAATATAACGTTCAACCATGTTTTGTTTTTTCTATTATTTTGTTTTTTTGATATTTTTTTTTCAAATGTTCAAGTTGTATCATAAATTTAATTTACCCGAAACACGATGTTTTATTCAGAAAAATAATCCCGGATAACAATACTAAAACTAGCTTAACTTCTTAGTCATGGATAATAACAAAAAAGTTATTCAATTAAAACTTTAATGTTTACTTGTATATTTCTTGGCTAAATATAAAGTTTTATTATTGCCATGAAAACAGTTGTAGGAACACCGCTGCTAAGCCACGTTTCTCAAACTTTCTGACAGCCAAAATCCTTGCAAAACTTTTCCAAATCAAACTTTATTGTTTGGTTGCAAACAAGATTAACCATTGATATCATAAACAGAGTAAAGTAAAGCTAATGAACGTGTTTTGTTGTGGAATTTTTTTTTATTATCCTTTATTGTGCCATACAATATCCAATTTTTCGCCAGACTTATTATTTAAGAATAGATATAATATTAAGTTTTATTTTATTCCTGTACTTTAAATAATTTATTAAATCTTATTTAAAGAATTTTGAAAATAATTTTGGATCAAGAGACGAAATATAAATAAAGTTGATACACTAAATGAACTTTAAAGAAGTCACATTTCAAGGTTTAACTATGTAAATCACGTTATAGAAATAAACGGCGTTATTGGAACAAAAGAAGGCTTATAAAATAAAATATAATATCGAAGCAATACCAGTGAAAGAAATAAAGTATGAATATATTATTTAATCGACTACAATTTTATAGCAGCGATCTCGCAATAAATTTCTTGATGTAGCGCTTAAATCAATCGCTGATTTTTTTCCTGTGCTTTAAGCTCGGATGAGGTAGGTACAATATAGCTGTTTGTACTTTGTAGTTTTGATGAAAGCGTAAGATGAAATAGATATCAACTGTAAACCTTTTAAATTGTGTAGCACTTATATTATACACTTCATTATAGCACTGTAGTGTTACAATGGAGTTCTACCAAGTAACTCCTAATTCAATCAATGTGTCAATATATTGTTATAAAATTCATACGATGGCAATCAAACTGTATTAATTAAAGTATTTTTTATTTCCAGAAACGTAAGTGCCTTCTTAAATTGAATATATCACCTTTTTAAGCACTTTACCTTCGAATGTTTGGTTGGAATCGCTACTCGTGTATGGCTTTGTGGTTTCATAAAATATTCGTGTAGTTTACCTTCCCTTAAATTGTAACCGAATTAAAACAAAAACAAAGTTACGGTAAATGTTGTTATAAATACAAATAACATTTTCATTATTGAAAAAGAAAAGGAATCGATAATTTATTTTAAAAACCAAGTTATTCTGTTTCTCACTAATCATTGAACCAAAAATGTATTTAAGTTTTTTTATTAATATTTTTACTATCACACTTTTTAATATTACAGGTAATTAGTTCTGACAAGGGCGTAAACCGAAATAGCTATCAACTATATACCTTATAATAATACCTCTCCCTTCATTTTCAGGATACCTGACCGGTATATGAGTGTGTCGGAACCAGCAAAATAAAAAAGCGACGACTACTAGACTCATAAACATAGTTCCGACGATGGCTGAGCCGAAATAGCTATCAACTATATCTTATAAAAATTTTGTAGAACTGAAATATATTGCTGTTTTTTCACCGTATAGCAATAAACGGTTGAATGACTTTGAAACAATTTATACTTTCGGAATAATTTTAATCATTTATGATATTAAGTTTCATATTTCTTTTGCTAATCATTTGTCAATTGTAACGTTATTGTAAGTATAACGCCTAACTTGATCGCATGATAAAAAGGTTACGTCTAAAGGGAGGTTGTTCGAGTTACTTTCAAACATGTTCATCAATAACAACACATTACTTTACTGTATTCCACAATATATTTAACCATCAGGATCGGTTCTGCTCATAGCGAGCAATATCAATAGACTAGATATAAATTATAAACAAGCCTGTTTATAAAAAAAAATTGAGTGGGCATGTGGCCCATTTAAATAAATAATTCATCACCAAATTTTGCAATGAATGTGAATAAATTATGCATTTGCGAAAGAATACAATCATTCAGTATCAAATTTTCAACAATAACCTGAAGCATCACTGGCAGAATATAATGTAGATTTTTTTGGAAATCTCTCCTGTTAAACAGTTTTTCACCCAACTCAAGAAGTCTGCACATTAAGCAAGTCTTTTTTTGTAGTCCTAAATTTGAAGGCAAGCGTTTTCTTTATCAAAACGAAACAAATCTAAACACAGAAATCGCTTGAACAATGATAACTGCAGATGATGATCGCAACCACAAACACTGAATTTGACATGAAAACATTTGCTGCCAGAGTACAGCGGCATAAATTCGGCTACAGTTTATCAGTTCGTGCAAATATGCACACATAGAGAATAATTGAAGCAGCTGATAAAAATATGTTAATTTTAAATCTAAAATTTTTAAATAAATATATCATATACTGTTCTTTTTTATAGATTGTGCACTATTTTATATGCCTACTTTCTTGGAAAACAGGTTAAGCAACTGTATAACATGCATTTCTCGTCTAAAATAAATAAAAACTTATTGATGTGTATATGCTCCTCGTTGGAAGCGAAAATGGTTTAAAAAAAGCCATTTCATTGTTTATTCATGTATTAATAATCACAGTCAAATCCAGATGACATAAAAGCTTACACATTTTCATATCATAAAACTGGCAATTACCGTACGAATCTTCAATTTAACGACTTTCAATTAAGCTCTCATTTTGATGTTTGTTGTAAAAGAAGCCTAATTTCAAATAATAATATTTTGATTATACGCTGTAATAAAAAGCGATCATGTGAATTAATTTAAGATTTAAGCTACAATATTAACTGACTAAAATAACTACACACGTCGAAGTTTTATAGAACTTTAATCAAAATTTTGTATGAATAATAAATAATTTTCCGAGCGAATTTCGAAGTATTAGTAAAACAAGTTAGTACCCGAGGGTTAACTAATAGGTACACATAACTAAGTGAGTTGATTATATTTTACGACATGCCTTTAAACAATACAACTGCGTTAATTAGGAATTAGGCCCTGCTATAAAGGCATTTACATTTCGTGCGGAAACCCTGTTATTACTGTATTCCGCAAAATAAAATTGAATCAGTGATTCAAAAATAGCCAATGTTTTTATTAAAAAAACAGTCACTGTGTATTGTATTGAATCATTTATGAATATTGCTTAGACAATGATGGAAAAAAAAGAAGTATTGGGTACCACAAATGTTATATTTCGTGAACTTAATTGGTCGTTACATCCTTGACGTACTTCAAGCTTCCTTCATCTCTTATGTATTGATTTTTATGTTCCTTTTTTTCCCTCATCCCGATAGAAAGCACTCGCTGCAGAGCTGCGCAATTTACAGCAAAGTTACTATTCGCACTCTTATTAGGAATGCAACGTGAAATTTGAACCGCTAGTAAAACAATATTTTTAAAAATCATTATTTATAATTATAGAAAAGGAATGAAAAAAAATCATATTATAAACAACTTTTTTTAATAACGAGTCACATAAAAATACGCATAGGGCCGCATGTGCCCCTTAGTAGGTAATTAATTCAAATTTGGTTAGTGTGTCTTCTACATGTTACATTTCAGCTTATTTTGCTTTATTATCATTGAGTTCTACCAAGTGAACGGCGATTCAATCAGTAAATCTATCCGCAGCTGAATTCTTCGATGAAGAAAAGATTTTTTTAATTAGTTATTTTTTTTTTATTAGATTTCTTACAATCAATTCATGCATCAAACACAAAATCAACATTGAACATTACATGTATGTAATGTTCAATGCTGATTTTGTGTTTGAGTACAGTGTACTGTCAATTTAAAATTTTGTATTTCCGATCAAACTACCAATATCATAAAATATTATTTTTTATCATTTTTTGGTTCGTGAATGAGGATTCTTATTTACCTAACAGCTCATTTGACGATTCAATTCCTCGTAACTAAAACAAACGGATTTCCGAAAGCTGATTACGATCCAGCGCTTTTAGGTTCAGCATAACTCGAATGACCCTCTTCGTCTTTTTCCGTTACCTCTACAAATTATCACATATTTACCATAGACTATGATTGCACCACCAAATTACATATTTAACTTAATTTCTTATCAGATGTATCTCCATTGGCATACTGGTTCTTAGCTTCAGAAAATAATAACATTTTGTTTTCTATTTAAATAATGTTACAAAGTGCGCATTGTGTTTTATTTTTATTTAGTTGCTCTATTCATGATAATTTTCTATATGTTACATAAAAGTATTATATAATGGATGGTATGTTATAAATTACACTGGGAATTGACAGTTTTTTTTTTTTTATATAATTTTAAATTTGAATTGTTACAACTTTGTACGATTCCACATGTTTTGTCACTAACGACCCGGGTCTCGCATTTCGGCATCTTCAGGCATTCTCTTACACGTATTAAGTTGTAACAATTCGAATTTGATATTGAAATACCACCAAGCACCTTCAGTCGATATCATAAATTGTATAATTTTAAATAGTAAAAAAGAATATGTATGCTATTTTTTGAACGTATGCTCTTTTCACACTAATGCCAACTACACGAAAATATTATAGTTCATGGTACGAAACAAACCTCAGATGGCTGTAAAAAATATACAGCCCGCGCAGGTCACTAGAGCGTGTCGGGAAATTAGCACAAGGGCAAATGTATAAAAACAGTAACGTGCAACGGCATTGGTTTACAGCCCTTCAGAGTTTCATGACGTATTCGTGAAACACTTGTGCAGAATAAAAAATAAATGAAAGTGGCTTAGTCCACATTCTGGAGACTTGGCTATATCTATAGGAGCCATGTATTTTTAGTATTAAAAACATTAGATAATTTTAATTGACGTGTTTTAATTGGGACTTTAAAGTCTCGATAATATAATGAATAATTCTTCTACGTTGTGGCAGCACTTTTTACATATGCCTCTAGAAGAGTTCCGATGAACATGACAAAATCTTTCAATAACTGCCATCAAATCTTCATATAAACATGATTGTAGTTGACATAAATTATTTTTGAAGTATTTATATTATATACCACCACTCACTCATTGATCTAAATCCATAAATAGCTTTCGTGGACCTTTTTATTTTTATTTTCATTTTATGTGACTTATAAAAAATTAAGTGCGATAAATTTCTAAAAAAAGCTTATTTGTCGACTAAGCATTGAGTTTATAAAAAATCTCACATTTTTTTTTGTAATCTATTTAGAGATGTTATCAAAGGTGAATGCAAAAAAATGCAACTCAAAAGTTTTAATACTATATTTTAAGAGCAGGACTGGTTTCACTCATAACGAGCATTTTGAACTGATTCATCAGTATATTTAATATATAATGCATTCCCAGAAAGAGTGACAGTTAAAACTTTAAAAGTCAAACGCAAAACAAAATGTTTCCACATAGTTAAACTACACTTTTATAACGGTGTTCCACTAACTAAATGCCAATTCAATCAATATTTCATATTTTTTATCGATTAAGTTATTCTCTCTTAGTCACATTTAAATGTACATCCTTTAATTG
This sequence comes from Himalopsyche japonica, assembly GCA_028555115.1. NCBI lineage: Eukaryota > Metazoa > Arthropoda > Insecta > Trichoptera > Rhyacophilidae > Himalopsyche > Himalopsyche japonica. The sequence goes on along the minus strand of JAHFWJ010000455.1, from coordinate 1,890,562 downwards.
CTTATTTATTTAAATATTAAGGAATTTCAATCAACTTTTAGACCATAAGTTAACTGTTACATTTAACATTATTTTGAGGATGTTTGTCAAGGGACTGTAACAGCTGTAACACGGAGGTTATAAAAAGAAAACTAGGTAATTTAATTTTAAATATAATACTACTCAGTTTCACTAGCAAGTTTATGATATTTCTTGTTTGTGCGTCACGGTCCGTTGTAATACAATATATATTGTTTTTTCCGGGTAAATTAAAAACTGCCATATACGTTAATCATCGTAACCATCAAGAAAGGGTATCATTTTTGATTTATCGACTTGCCGAGATTATCCCTTTATTATCGACCCAAATTAATTTTCCTTAGTTTTCCCACGTTTAGTCAAAAAACGTATTACTTTTTGATGATTGCCTGAAGTATGTTCGGAAAATGTTTAGCCGAAGAGGAAAACTTTTTATATCTTAGGGAGGTTTAGTGGCCCAGGAGGGATTTAATACCGCGCTCGCTAGTCTTCTTTATTCTCAGGCGATTTGTTTCTAAATTATCCTCACAATTGCCTATTAACCTTTTTACCTTCTTTGAACACATGAAACTTAGGGGCTGCCAATAATTGAATTGGAGAATAAATAATTTAGAAATTAAATATTGATATCTGTTATTTCTTGGTAGAACGATAAGAAAGTTTTACTTCGCACTTTTAATTTTCACGCCAAAGTGATGAGTATAAATAAGCAAACGTTCAGTATATATAATGCATATATATTTATGACTTTAATCAGAGTTTAAGGGTGTGAATTCGAGATCATTTGTATTCATATGATAATTTAATAGTTTCTCGTCGAAAGCATAAATATCTAAAAAAAATCCTACACATTTAACCTTAAAAAAATTTACCCAACAAAAGCAAGCCAGAAACAAAGTACAGTCAAAAACGGTTAACACACAATAATACAGTAGTCTCGACAAAAATCTCTGTATATTAATAAAGTACATTTTTTGTAATGTGCAACATCATTTCGCATATCAAACGAACGAAATATACCCTGAAATAGTAAAACAAAAACAATAAAAAATTGTACATTTAATTTCTCATTTTAGAGATACTTCAGCAATTATAACATTTTGAAAGAAAAAAGTACGGTTAGCTTGAAATTGTTAAACAAAACTCTGCTTTGATCAAAAACATATACTACATATAAATAAATGCATAAGTGTCTTAAAAATAACAAAAAATTTTCTTAATGCTAAAGTTGAAATAATAAAAACACATTTTTAGTACCTATTTCTGCAACATCCTTCCAGTTTCCCTCATCGAGAGTGTCAGTTGATAATAGTATAGTCCTGATCATAAAATATATTGTAAAAATAAGTCCTAAGAAACGTGTTTTTATTATTTAAAATATTGTAGCATACCTTTCCATCAAGAAGTGACAATGTAAGTGTAATTAAAAGTGATTAATACACAATATATTGATTGAATTGGAATTCACTCGGTAGAATTCCATTAGGACTCGGTGAAAAAAATAGCAATGTATTTAAGTTCTAAAAAACTATTTTTAAAAAATATAGTTGACAGCTATTTCGGCTCACGTCATCGTCAGAACTAATCGTAGTTCTGACGATGGCGTGAGCCGAATAGCTATCAAGATTTTTTTTCACAGTGTTATAATGGAGTCCTACCAAGTGAATGCCAATGCAATCAATAAAGTTGAAATAATTTAATATTTAGCTCAACAGACTCTTATCTAAAAGTGTTTTAAGTGTATCTTAAGTGTTTGCATCTTTGCAGTAAAGGTCGTAAGATGACCGCTTTGGAGCAGCTGGAAATCAATAGACATCAAATATCACAAAAGATTCTTAACGAACAAACTAATATATTAGTTAGCCCATTGATTAAGGCACTCTACGGGGGGGAAAGGGTCTGCTTGCTTCCGGAATGGACAATTTCCGTGTCACATGTAAATTTATTGTCATAGCCGCATTTTTTAGTTTCATTTGCGATTTTTGAAAAAATTTAATTTTGCTGCGAGAAAGAAACAAGCTAGGCCGTTAAAACAGGAGAGAAAATATATTGTGTACCTTTTCTACACAGCTCTATATAGATAAGCAAATGTTAGTTTAAGCATAGTTCCGACGATGGCGTGAGCCGAAATAGCTAGCAACTATATTTTTTAAAAATAATTTTGTAGAACTAAAATACATTGCTATTTTTTTCACCGTGTGATTAATACACCATTTTTACTTTATTACGAAACATCTTATGATTCATTGAGAAGTAATAAATATTTAATTTATATATGTATGATACTATTTTTTATATGAAATTAGATTTTTTTTTATTATGTTTGTTTTACAGATGAGTTCACGACCACTGAAGTTTTATTTATTCCACGTCCGTAAAAGTGGAGCGCAATGGATCATTCGAGAAATCTATCAAAATTTTGTTTGTGCCGTTTAATAACGGCCTATAAATTATAAAACTTTCAGCCAGGTAGGTACTTTAGGAAGTTTTATAATGATAAGCAGAAGTCGAATGAAGCCGGAAGAATTTTTAGTGTCATGAAATATACGTACTAACGAAGCATTTTCAGACCAATCCTAACCTGCCCATTTCCGCAATAGTAGAAAATGTAATTAATTAATCATAATACTCTCTTTTTCTAATACAATATTTTTTGGTGAAAAGTGGTTGATGTTCAATTTGAGCAAAACCATTATAAAACATGTGGAAATATTCCCACCGATTGAAAACTTAAAGGTTCAACTATCTTTCAACCCGTTTCCTGCTGAACCGCATAATAGGTATTCCATCCCCAATTATTATAACACGGTGAAAAAAATAGCAATGTATTTTAGTTCTACAAAATTATTTTTTTTAAATATATTTGATTGTCTTCAGTATCTCTGGCGTTAAAAAAATACAGGAACAATTCAATACAACAAATTTCTTATACACGAAAGGTTTGATATTGCTAAGATTTTAATAATGTTGATTTTCTCAATTAAAAACACACTCGTATCAGTTGTCCCGGCATTTGAGACATTAGTAATCAATTAGTTTAGATATCGATTTTAAATCATTCGTGGAAACGGATCATATTTTTAAATAATCCTATCTACAAGTAAAATGTTCGCAATGAGCGAAAATAAATTTGCAGATGGTGTTGAATGAATTGTTGTCTAAAAACAGTTAAAACTCTATATTCATCACGAAAATGTCTTCAAATTCGTCACATCCGCAATTCGGTTTGTCAATCGATAAGCTTAGACAGCCTATTTTTATTTTTTTTTAAATCAATGTAAGACAATCTTTTCGAGTCATTGACATCATAAAAATTGAAGATACCTTTGCTTTATTTCACGGCAACTTTTCTTTCGAACTAAGGAATGATAACATTTCAGCTGTTATGTTTCGTCCATCATCTACGCTTAGTACAGTAAAGATGAAATTATAAGAAAAAAAAATCATTGAGATTGAGAGTTAATATATAACAAACCATTTTATTGTTTACAAACGAAATACACAAAGTTGTGTCGGTTTATTCACTGCTTTAAGTATCTAAAAGCTTGCAACATATCGTAGCTAATTACTTAGTGTGAATTCACAATAAATAAATTTGACTTATTCGGTGGTTCTTAAACAATCAACTGAGACATTATAAATAACAATATTATTTTTTTGTTTCAAATTTATTCACTGAACTTATAGTCAAGCCCTACCATGTCAGAATAAATCATTTGAAAATCAGAACATATAATTATCACATTTAAGTTGTTAACTGTGATTTTTTTGGAGCATTTGCATTTTATCAAAATAGTAAAACAGTATTTCACAATTTTATATATAATATATCAAGATTCGGACGGCTTTTACTAATCGCGAACATTCAGGTGGAAGTTCAGTTGAAAATATTATTTCAGATATATATTTAGTGTCCAAATTTTTTTTAAGTCAGTAAGTAAGTAATAGATAGCTATAAAATGTTAAATTATATAATTTTATCGTTTCATTGAGATTGCATGCCTGAATATATCCTAAAATGAAACCCGGGTCGTGAGTGACAAAACTTGTGGAATATTAAATAGTTTCGACAACTCCACTTTGATATGAAAATTCTATCAAGCTTCCTTATTTAAAATTAGAACCCTCTCTACTTCCGGAAATTCGATTTTAATATAAAAACAACTTGAATGTCATTTCTTCAGAAAAATTGGGCCAAAAATCGCGGACTGGAGACGATTGTCTTCAAAAAGAACTAAGACTTAAATTAAATTTGAATTATAATATCGACTGAAGGTGCTCGATGGAATTTCAATATCAAATTTGAATTGTTACTACTTTGTACGATTTTACATGTTTTGTCATTAATGACCCCAGTTTTGCCTTTCGGCATCTTCAGGCATTCTATCACACGGACAAATTATAATAAAACATGCCAAAAGGCAAAACCCGGTCGTTAGTGACATGATATGTGAAATCGTACAAAGTTTCAGCAGTTAAAAATTGACTTTTCACTCGATATAAATGTACAATGTGACATATATTGCGAAATCGATTGGGGGTGTTGAGGAATTCAAATTTGATAATGACATTTCATTTGCATCTTTACTAGATATCATAAATTAAAGAAAGATATTTGAAAATATGGAAATTTTACCCAATTTGAAAAAATTGTGTCATATTATATATACATCATTCTACACAATTATGTTACAACTGAGTATATATACTTACTGGCCAATATAACGAATCAGTCTCGAAAAACGTAGTATTATATTAGGGCCGTTAGCAATAAATTTAATTGGTTTTTTCACTACAGTTTTAGAACAACTGACTCCAAAAACAAGTACTCATAGTATTAAGCAGATTAGACAGCAAATGTTCCACAAGAAAGCTATTTTCATAATGCATTTGGAATTAGACAGTTTCGAGGTTGGATTATATTACCTGGGCCAACGTTTTCATGCACTTTGGTAGTTTCAATAAAGGTCACGTGATGGCGTGGAAACTTTCAGTGTCTTAACATTGAATGGGCTAAATTAACCAAGCATAATCTCAGCAAGTTAAAGCTATGATGTTAATATGTAAGACCATTTACAAATCAGAGTATCAGTGTGTTATTCAAACTAAATTCGCTGTTCAAATTGAAAAAGTTACATAAGTTAAGTACATATTTTGAAATGTAATATAAAAAAAAAAAATATTTGAAACTTTCTCACATTTATAATTTCTCTTTATAACACGGTGAAAAAAATAGCAATGTATTTTAGTTCTACAAAATTATTTTTTTTAATATAGTTGATAGCTATTCCGGCTCACGCTATCGTCAGAACTATGCTTAATCGAACATTTGCTAATCTATATATAGTTGTGTAGAAAAGGTACACAATACATCTTCTCTCCTGTTTTAACGACCTAGCTTGTTTCTTGCTCGCAATAAAACTATTTTTTTTCCAAAAAATGTAAATGAAACTAAAAAGGCGGCTATGACAATAAGTTTACATGTGGGAGGAAGTGGTCATTACGAAAGCAAATCAGAGTGCAGAGGGTTAAGTAATGGAGAAAACAATATATTAGTTTGTTCGTTAAGAATCCTTTGTGATAGTTGATGTCTATTGTAGAACTAAAATACGTTGCAATTTTTTCACGGTGTTATAATGGAGTTCTACCAAGTGAATGCCAATTCAATCAATAAATTTCTCTTCATTCTGTTTTTGATTTTTAATTATTCATTTTCAACCATATTATCATCATATTTCAGTCAAATTTTATATCCATTCGATTCCTTTACGGCGATGCTAGTTTTCTAAGTTAAAAGTGACCCAAATTTAATATTATAGAGGAGTTTTGTCTCAGGAAAATGCATTGAAAATTTATCAAATCACTTAACAACACCCTGGTCGTTTATTGTATGACGTTTGGTACCACAAAATCCTTTTGCGTCTTTTCCTCTCGAGCGTCGAGACGACGGGAACTTTCGATTCGTCGCCAAAAAGTCTGGAAACTCAACGCCCAATTTGACGGAAGCTCTTGGATAATGAAGCGGTGTGAAACATATCCAAAGATTATTTTTTTAATTAAAAACCAGTTATTTCATCAACTCACATACCAAATTTTCTAAAATAAAAAATACTACGTACTATTGATGATATTGACTGAGGGTGATTAATGGAATTACATTATTAAATTTTAATTTTTAAAACTACTTACATTTCCAAATGTTTTGTCACTTGAATGGCAGATAGTAAGCACTTTACATTGCTAATACAATAGTAATCACACAATTTATATGTATGTATTAGGCTAAGAGCTTATTTTTTTATTTTTATCAAATTGTTGGAGCGTTAAGATCTATGACGTGTTAGCATCAGAGCTTTTTCAGTCTCCTTCATCGCTTATGTTTTTGATTTATATGCTGTGATATTTTTCTGTCGATGCTGACAAGTATTAGTCGCTGCAGTAATTAATTGGCGGTGAATCCGGTTCAAGTGTCGACTATACGCATTATAATTATATTTAAATCCCCACATATCACACATACAGACACACAAATAAATATGCATACAAACGTACACACAAACATCCATATGCACATACAATTCATAAGAAAGTGAAGTCTTTTCAAATTCCGAGCTTGTGTAATTTGAAGAGCTATATATACATATGAAATATTTAAATTATTTTTGGTATAAGTGTTAACAGTTAATACATTAGCAGTCAGAGAGTTAAAATTTTTGCTTACTTATTCTTATAAAGAAAACATAAAAAATTCGATTTAAGCTGAAATTATATGTTAATTGATATAATTATTGGTTGTATGTATTCGGTTCAAATGTGAATATTTATCTTAAAGCAAATAGCTCAAGCTAATAGTGTAACATTGTATCCCTTTAGATTTGTCTTTCAAAGTTTCCCATCTCTGAGAAGACAATTACCTTACCACCTTTTGAATGAAGGCAAAGCTTAAACGGGAAAGCGAAAAGATATGTGGCATTTTTCCAAGCGGTAAACAAGAATAGGCAAACATGTTTCAACTTAACAAGTAATTCTATTTGTTGTTACTTTGTTGATATCCGTTTGCATATTTTTATATGTGCACATATTTTTTTTAAATAGTTTAATAATAAATTGGATTAAGTGAAGAAAAAATATACAAAACATTTGGTGAGCGTCTATTTGCTAAGATATTTACTGTCTTTTTTTACTATAACATTTAAGTATTTTTTTTTGATAAGAGTGAAATGTCCAACCATCACGTGCCGGGAATAGCCTCATGTGGACGCAGTGACACGTCCAATTAAGCGTGAAATGAACTTAATGACGAAGAAAACATTCACATTCCACAAGCTTTCAAATTGACCGTTAGGTCAAAGTTATACCAACTTATAAATGTGGGAATTTTTTTAGATTCGAACCCGTGAATTTTTATCAGTTACTGTGAAAATTAATTATTTTATTAAGAACATTGAGTAGACTGGTTGTTGGGGGCAAAGGTAATAATTGTTTCATTGTCGGGATGAACAAAAAAATGTGACCTCTCTGTTCGATAGTGTATAAATACAAGACGATAAATAATTTTTAAAACACAATTATCTTTTTTTTGACGTCCTAAGCATCCAAGAGAAACATAATCCATCTTAAATATCTTTTTACTTATAAGAGGTTAAAACAGCCATGCAATGTTGATGGCGGTTAGAAAAGCCTTTACGATATTAAATAACATAATTCCTGTAGAAATGATTTATTTTACATTTTTAACTATTGTATTATACACAACGGCAGTTCTATTCATCAACATCCATTCAATGCGCAGACAGGTAGTGTGTGTGTGTGTACTACATTGATGTGTGTTAAAAAAATGCATGCAGCTAAATACTATATAATTATACTTCACTAATCTTTGCAATACATATATTTAAGGAAACTAGTTCCTTAAATATATTTTACTGTATCCACTCCTTATGTGGAACATACGTTTTATAGCCTAATCGAGGTTTTTCTACGAAATCTCGGCGTTACATTAGTAAGCTTTTCTTTTTCCAAAAGAGTAAGGACAGAAAGTTATAAAAAATAAGGACCATTGCTAAGCTAACCGCTCAAGCGAACGGAAGTTTTTAAAATTGAAAAGATCTTAGGTATAGTGTTTCCTACCTTCAAAATTTATTTTATAAAAAAATCAAAATATAATTTTGCCCGTACTACTGTTTAAACTAATTTAAAATCTTAAATAGCCGCAGTTTATAATATCTCTAAAATGTGATTTAATGACCAACCGCATTCTGTGTTCTCGATTATCTTGCATCGTTAGGATTTTTTTGCGCAAGGCTCTTTCTTATATTATATTACGAAATCGATATGATCTGTACCACATTAATATCCTTTCCGTTATTAACGATTCACAAAGCACCGCTGCACACTGTGCGAAGGGAGAGAAGAAACAATATTTTAGTGAAGAACAAAGGGCAGTATTGTGAGCGTAGGGTAATTAAGGGAGGGTGATAAGGAAATAGGCGATGGGGCACTGGGGAGATAAACAGAGGCCAGCCGAGGTTATTGTTACTACGCCCGGCACTTCCGCGTCATACGTTTTGTGAAATTCACGATTTTTGTATTACCGCATTTTCTTTTAGCCTTAAAAAAAATTAAAAATATATTTACAGTTTTTTGAGACTTAATTTTTTTAATTAATAAAAACACATATTAAAGCACATTGATTGAATTGGCATTTACTTGTTAGAACTCCATTATAACACGGTGAAAAAAGGCAATGTATTTTAGTCAGAACTATACGATGGCGTGAGCCGAAATAGCTGTCAACTATATATTATGAAAAAAATTGTAGTACTAAAATACATTGCTATTTTTCACCGTGTTACATTTTAAAGTACTTACTTCCACAATATATTTTATGATCAGGACCGGTTTCGCTCATTGCGATATCGATCATAAAATATCTTTTAGAAATAACTACTACAAAATGTGTCTTTATTTATTTAAATATCATGGGTTAAAATTAAATAATTTTGAATTTTTCAGTTATCGACATAATATATCATTATTCTTTTATGCCATATTCTAAGTTCTACATTAAAACCGTTTTAGTGCTAAGCAATTTTGGCAAAAATAAATGAAAATTGCTATACACATATTGATTAATTTAGAGGAAAAAATAATGGTGTCAAATAAAACACTCTAACTTAGACAAATATCAATCAATTTTATTAATTATTTTTGCATTATAAAGATAAAATGTTTATTGTTTATTAATGTTTATTAAACATAAAGTGATATCAATATTATTGTATTTTATTTCTTTTAGAAAATAAAAAATCAAAAAAAAATAGCTCAACAATTATGTTTTGCCGCACAAATAGCTACTAATAACTACTAATTGTTGGCCTTCTCGTTATTCCCATTTCGAGTATGACAGCAATAAAGGCTTTCATTTCGTATATTGTTGTCGGCGTCCACTTTTTTGCTCGAGAATTATCCGATACAGTGTGCGAGGCCAAAAACTGTGCAGCATATCGATTTGTTTCCCTTACGATGGTTTCGAGCAGTGATATGGTAAAGAATATGTTGAAATAGGTTATGGGTGTGCCATCGGGAGGAGGCGCCCGCCTAGGTCCAGGAGTCTCGAAAAAATCAATTGTTGATTTAGAAAACACTTTTGTCGGAGGAATTTTGGCAAAATTTGGTGTTTCTTCTGTTTCTGTAGATGAAGAGGAGGTAGAAGACTCACTTTCAATCCTCAATCTTTTTCTTCGATGCGTTATAATACTGCTATCATCACTATTTGTATGTGTCGTTTCACTCCCCGTAGAATCACTAGGAATCGAATCAAAGTTCGAAATAATAGCACGTGACATGGTTATTTTTTTAAAATAATATAAAAAAACGATAAAAGTTATTTTTAAATGTATAAGAATGCACTCTCATTACAAATTACGCGCGAGGTTAGCGTACGTGCACTCCCGCGGAGCACCGAAAACACACTGAAACTCGCAGCGCTTTTGCGCTGCGCCGCAATTTTCAATACAAACGATCGCAGCGCTTTTGCGCCGCGTAGCATTCTAACGGTTAACTTTAAATATTTGCAGATTAAACTTCAAAACTTTATTTATGATATCGATTTGGAACCGTGTGAAATCCTAAAATCTTTTCAACAACTCAAATTTCATATTGAAATTCCATCAAGCACCTTCAGTCGATATCATAAATGTTCAAATAATTGTTTATCTGACAGCTTAAAATGATGCAATTAATATTAAGCATCGTCATTTCATTGTCAAGTATTATATATGAACTCCCAATCGAGATCTACTGAAATTATTCTATGAGAGCTGCTTGCTATACAGCCTATGAACCTGTATTTTTAGGGTTTAAATATAGCAAGGTAGTGCTAAGAAATCACTAGTAGTTGGATACTACCGGTATTCGCCATTTAAAACATTGCGCGCACCCATATTTCGAAAATAATTCTTCAATTGAAAATGACAAGAAATTTTTGCATATCATAATTATTTAATTTTTAATTATCATAATTATTTAATTTCATTAGTTGTATACTGGTACGAGAGCATATTTTCTAATTTTTCAAACACTCTCTATAAACACTCTGAAAAAATAGCAATTTGTTTTCATTCTACAAAATTTATAAGGTATATAGTTGACAGCTTTTTCGGCTTACGGCCTCATATGAAGTGTATATCAGAACAGTAATTCTGATAAGGACATAAGCCGAAAAAGTTATCACATATATATATTATATCATAAATTTTGTAGAACTAAAATACATCGCTATTTTTTTACCGTGCTATAATGAGTTCTACCAAGTAAATGCCAATTAGATCAATAATATCAATAAAAGTTTTTTTTTTCTACATTTTCATGCGAACAAAAAATTTCAAAATAAACAGTTAATTACCACCACTGCCTTGGACCCCTATTTACATATCGTAAACTCCCATTTTTTCCCCTTTATGACAAGAACCGCCGCCGAGTCTTTATAGACCCCAGGGGGTTCATTGAATTTGTCTTCGTATCTATCTATTTCAAAAAAATATTGTATAGAGTAAATAAGTTATTAAAGAATTAATCTGTAAATTATTAGTAAAACGTGAAATAAAATTGTAAAATTTTCCATCAATCCTTTTTTGATGATTTCCATTTGGCAATATTGCCTGCAACCCCTATTCGACATATTTCAAATATTCAAGAAAGAATGTCTCACTCAATCGAGTGTTTGGTTATTTGTTTTTTCCTTTTACCCTACTAAATAAAAAGCCTTCAAAAAGGTACTTGTTTACATGTCAGTGAAAATTTAAGCTACCCCGAGAAGATGACAGAATCTTATAGCCAAGAGATTTTTTTTCTCTGCGGAATTTTAAGGAAGTGATATTTCTCAAAATGAAATAAGTTTTTTACTTTATTTTACCGCTTTTGTTATTATAACGGTACAATAAAGTATTGTTTACTGACGAATTCATTTGGTAAAGATTACCGATGTTTTTTGTACGAAATCATATCATCAGCATCGAATACAAAGCTTATAAAAATTACCATCAAATCAACATAAAATTCACATATTCGCCCAATTCGCTTAATCATGTTTACCCACAGCCGCTTTTCGTATAGAATATATGAACTCATCGTATTTTATTATTCAAGTAAGTTATCCTCTGTTTTCGGAGTATGTCGTCAATTGCGTTTGAAATGGATTATCTTTAATATGTGATTCAGATTGATCAAGGTGAATCAAAAAATAAAATATAATTATACCTTGAATACTTAATAATAAATCGATAAATATTAAATTCTTGCATAAATCCGTTTGAGGAGTCAATCGGATGTAAAGCGCTTACAGCCTTTCTACTGAATGGATGGTAAACATTTGTATCTTGGAACATCTTTAAATATTTTTTATAATCAAAACGTATGTCAATACTCATCACGATAAAAAAAAAATTAATATCATGTCTTTCCATGACGAATTTATTGACTATATGAATGAATTTACTTTTAATCACTTATAAATTGTTAACTTTTATTTCTTAATAACACAAAATTTATTTAATACTACTTTCAAGTCACATAACATAATAATCTGTACAGGTTTTGCTCCTCATTCCAAGCATAGACAACTGATATAAATCTTTACATAGTTATTTGATTAAATTAAGTTATCAATAATTACCGCAATGCAAAATATACGATAAAAATATAGCAATGCATTTTAGTTCTAAAACTAATTGCTATAACGGTGAAAAAATAGCAATGTATTATAGTTCCACAAAATATATAAGATATATTGTTAATAGCTATTTCGGCTTACGCCTTTATCAGAACTAGTAAGACTTAATTAGATAGTGATGAAGGTTAAGCCGAAATAGCTATCAACAATATATCTTATAAATTATGTGGAACTAAAATACATTGCTATATTTTACACTGCGTTTTAATGGTGTCTACAAAGTGAATGAAAATTCACTGTATATTAGTTGATTGTTATTCCGGCTAACGCCCTTATCAGAACTAGGTTTAAGCATACATTTACTTAACTATATATGTATACAGTTATTTAGAAAAGGTGCTTGGGAATAAAAATAAATTAGTACAATACTTATTTAATATTTACTTTAATTCCCACGCAATAAAAGACCAGATTTGCTCTCATGTCGAGAAATACATCAAATCAATTTGCCACATTCAATATTTTTTTATCAAAACATAAAACTAGGATTTTAGAGCAGAAGAGAAGGTGTATTGTGTACCTGTTCTACATAGCTATACATCTTATAAAATTTGTAGAAGTAAAATACATTGCTATTTTTTCATCGTGTTATATCAAGTCTCTTTATTGACATAAAATAAATCTCTCGTAATATTTTCTTGCATCCAGAAATTGATTCAAATAATGGCAGATTTGTATAAAATATAACCACGTAAAAATTGTTCAGACGGAAATATAATACATACAATTTATTTTCCATGATAATATTCTCTTTGTTATGAAAACCATTTCAATACAATCTAAATTTGAATTTTTCATATAAAGCCTTTGTACTGGTTCTCAGGACTTTGGGAAAGATGCTTTCAACGTACATGGTTAAAATATTCTTTATCATATTTGATTATTATAAAATTCAAATCGTTTTTTTATTGATTTATGATTGGATAATCTAACCTATGCTTAACATAACCTTAGTGGGACCTTTAGCCATCGGTATTTGTATATCAAACATTATATAAAATCCATTTCAACAGTAGATCACAGTTTCAAATATAGCTTTCTTTATATGTGTAAGCTTTCTGTTCGCAGTGGAAAGGCATTATATTTAAATAAATAAAACACTTCTTTTTAGTTTTGTGTCAAATTGTTTTTTTTTCTACTTTAATAATAAATCGTTTTCGCTTATCGCAAGCAATGCAAAATAAGGTCCATTTATAAAAAATGCTGATATTGACTTATATATATATTTTTTCTTTATTTTAATACAATTTTTACTTTTATGTTATAAACTGCCTTTTCTTGGAAGATAAGAATCATATTTAAATAATGAAACCAAAGTGGTATTTGAAATTACGCTATTTTTAACACAAGCCTTAAAGTGAGTGATTAATGATGTCGACTGAAAGTACTTGTTGGAATTTAAATATCAAATTTAAACTTTATACGATTCCACACGTTTGGTCACTAACAACCACGATTTCACCTTTCGCCATCATCAGGCAGTCTATTTCACGGATGCAATACAACTGACTGTCAGTTCTACCAGTCAGTGTCACCATTATCAACTGATAAGTTACAAATTTTAAAAAAGGTCATTTACACATTTAATAGACTTTTAATTTGGTTTGATTTTTTATTTTCATTTCTTTTCTAGTGATCCTTAACATTTTTTATGTAAACTATTTTACTGGGTACATTTTGTATACTAACTTGTGAATAATGTTCTCAGTTATTAATTAAAGCATTTTTTTTTGTTTACCTGGTAATTATTAACTTGACACATTGTGTATATTTATACATAGTTGTTGTATTGTTTCAGTTTCAATTACCCTTCTTGAGTGAAACCGCTCCTTTACTCAATAATATAAAATTTTGGAAATAATACCAAGCAGTGTGTTACATCATTTGAATATTATATATACAATGGTTACTTGTTACAAAATCTATACTAATGTATGTCAAAAGTTTTAAAATATTTTATTTTTTTAACGTTGTGTCTCTGAATTTAGAGTGGATTGTAAAATCAATAGATTCATTCGAATCATACAATTATTCGCTTCACAATCTGACACTCGAACGCGTAACCGAGAAGTTTAAATTTATACGAAAAAACGGGCGTCTTAATGTTCTCGCTTTAAAGCATACAATCCACCAAATCGCGCTGGAGAGCACTTGAATCTAAAGCTAGCTAATCGCTGTATAGTTCCGCAGTTTTGATGAATCAACACTTATTACTAGTGGTTGAGAGTAGTCAGTTTGTCCAACGATGCGGAAGAGATATTTGAGTTACAATAGCCGCTAAGTAAACCTATTGAAGTTTGAATAAAAGATTACCCCCTGTATTTCATACTCAAATCAAATTCACTTGTTAAAGTTTTCGGTAAATTTTGAATAACAAAAATAGAACTTCCATGCTGTTACATGATATGGAAAGGAAACATATTTAAAAATAGCCAATTCCAGTCTTACCACAGTATATGTGTGAGTAAGTTATTATATAAAAAAAATACGTACGTGTTCATTTATCTACCTCTTTATACCAAGAAATCTTATCACTAAGAAATTGATTATAATATTAATGATTTAAGTCAGTGCTCCGCAACCGATGTGTCGCAGCACATTGATGTGCCGCAGCACATTTTTCTTACAGAAGAAAAATTAAATAATTCGTCTTGGTAGCAGATATAATTATGTCTTCGTTATAATAACGTCATAAGTTCATTAATAATGTACACACAACATACAGTGTAAAAAAGTACAGAAGTAACGAGTTATGCATCGATAGTGAGTCTTTCGCATTTTTATATAAATATATTGAAAAAAATCTTGGTGTTCCGTGGAAGAAAAAAGGTTGCAGAACACTGTTTTAAGTGAAGAAAATTTCTTAAAAATATTTTTTTATTGTAATCAAATAACAAACAATGATACATTTTTTGAGAGGGTTATGCCAAGTAAATTTCATTTTAATAAACATAAATTGTATCCGCTCGTTAAAGTTTCTTGATATCCCCTGCTTTAGAGGATATATGTATCTTAGAATATTCCTTTTCCTTTGAGCTTTGTTCTTTTACGAGCGCACTCTGCAATGAGCCACGCTGCAGCTAATCAACCCTCGGGGAATGAGACAAATCGGAATGCATCCTGTGGAGAATTTTTCCAATTTTCCCTCTGCTTTTTTGAGATTATTGTTTTTTCTAGTTTTGGTACTATTTATTAATTTTTTATACTATAAATTATTATATTATAATACACCTACGGCGCTTCTCTTAAATACACGTATATTTTCTGAAAACCTTAGGAGTATACGAGTAACTACCTATTTTATACAATATAATACATCTTTGGACACTCAAAAAATCCGATTATTTTATCAGTAGTATATTCAATTCAATGAGTATAGAGATCATTATCATACAAATCATTTTGAACAGCTCAACTTCATTTTTATATTAACATGGTATTCTCTTTTAAATGAACTTTCTGCATACTTTCAACATACAGAAAATATCATAGGTTAACTATTTAACGCAATACATGGATTATATAGAATAAATTGGCATTTACTCGATAGATCTCCATTGTAACACGGAGAAGAAAAATCAATGTATTTTACTTCTGCAAAATTTATAATGTATAAAGTTGATAGCTATTAATTTATAGTCATGCTCTTTAAGCCTTGCTATTTTTCACCTTGTGGTAACGAATTATTTATGAAGTAGTAAAATGAGTGTTCGAGTGTCAATTATTAACCTAGATAAAGTTGAAAGCCCATAATTAATTACAACTGTGTATAATCAAGCGTCCAACTTTTACTTATGCAATTAGCCGTATCAATTTCAACTATAACTAATACAAATGACAAAACACTACAATCTAACCCGTACAATGTCAGTCCTTTATTAAAAGAATTACTACATGTTTTAGTTTCATATCTTCGGAATGACGTTTTGAGTTTGTAGTAAATCTGAATATAGGCAGCCCATTACAGGCTTTCAAAAATTGCCATCGCGGACGGTATTTCACGTCCACAAGGCGGGGTATTGGTAAAAGTTTTCAACTAGCAATAATCGCACCTCGGATAAACCTCATTGGTTACGATATCGCCACTGCGCAAAGTTAATTTTTACGACTGAATTTCGGCAACCAACCAAGTCAGTTCTACCGTACGCGAACGTTTACTTACTTGCTCTACTAGCGACATCTGTTGACTGTAGCGCAAAGCAGCAGTCGAAGTAATCCTTCCACCTAAACGGATGAATATAACCATTAATAAATATTGTTAGTGATTATTAAGAGCAAACACCTTATGATTTTATTTCGGTACTTTATGTTTCCTTTCATACACTTTGTGTCTGAATATATTCAGAAATAGAATTTATTTCTGCTCATAAAATTCGCACGTCGTAGTCAATATATTTATGTGAAGACCGATGAACTTTTTTCATACTTGGGAGAGCAACATTATTAGACAATATTTCTTAAATAATATGTAATTCGCTTAACTGTTTCTTTAATCACAACAGTATCTTCGTGCAAAATAATATTTGAATGCTATAAAAAATTTATCGTATTTTTAAATAGTTATGTTGATAAAAATATGTACTTAATTGGGTATACGTGATTAGAAGAATAATTGTAAATAATTAATACAATAGCGTAAAAAATGTAAATTATTAGTGGTAGCATATGTATTGAAAATATATATATTATTAAAAAAAACTTTATTGAAATTTATCTACTTAAATATGGTTAATAAATTGCTTTTGATCTTTTTAATTAATAAGTGAAATAGATGTATTAATATAGAAAATGAAAATATTTATTTTTGTAATATTAAAATAATTTCAAATAGAAAATTATTTTTAGTTATACACTTCAAAAAAATACTACCAATGTATTAAAATCAGATCAAAGTTGTGGGGAAATATTCACTATTTTTTTTATTATTTTAAATATACACGTTTTAAATGTCTATAAATTACTTTTAAATATGTATGCATTGTTCAGGCTTTAGAAATGCCACGATCTCAATTACAAGTCTTTCGCAATGACAGTTCAAATTGTTGATGTGATATCTATTAGAAGTAATTATTAACATATTTTGTAACATTTTATATTGATAGTTAGAAAAAAATCAGAGGTAAAATAATTCTACAGCGCCCAATAAACAAAAAGCCGTTTGAGTGACAAAAGTGCCAGAACGGCGATTGGAGCTCCGCTGTAACAATTCGTGTGCGGCCCTCGGTGAGTTATTTGAGGCCATTTTCCAGGACAGTTATTGGCTCTATCGCTCTTCATTGATGGCACTGGAAAATAAACGTCGATGTCTTTAAGCAGTGATAGCGAACCGGTTCGCTTAATATCAAACATACGTGTTATAACAACACTTAAAAGCATTGGATAATTTCGAAGTGATATTTTTACATGAATATTTTTTCACTCGTAAAATTTTCTAATTTTGTTGGTTTTGAACTATTGCGAAATTCAAACTATGTAATATATGTTATTCTCGCTTTTCGCCAGCAATATATGCCAAAATTTATGTTTTTTTTTTTTGACATGACGGGTGCGGAGACACATATTTATCGGATCTGTTGATCCTGGTGCGTCAAGAGTTACTCTGAGTGTATATATTTATGTGTGGATACTCTTTAGACGTTTCGTCCGCAGTAAACGGGTTAAGAAACTGATGATTTCGGATGATTAAAAAATATTACTCAAGTTGTATAAAAGAAATATTTGCTGAATATTAAATGTTTAAAATTACCCTCAAAACTTGTTTTGGAAATTTTATTATGTTTTTATAACTGTCATTTATCAGTAAAAATATTGGATATAGTATATCTTAACCCGTTTCCTCATAAGTCACATAAAAGACATTCCTACACAAAATATTTCAAAAATCAATTCAGTAGTGTTGGTCAAATCAAACTTTGCACTCTATTTATTTTCAAGTGTTTATCTTGTATACTATCAACAGATTGCAATCAGCCGTCTAAACAGTTGAGAAATTAGCAGCCAGAGGGTTAAGTGACATATCTGTCACACGTAATTTCTATTTATTTGCAATTCCGGTTTATTCATAAATATGCAGTGGGTAATCGGTTTACATGCAGTTTGGACAGCGAATAAATCGGACAACGAACACATATTCAGATAACGAACTAAAACGATCTTTCTAATCCACTTATTCCATCTGTAATACTCGGTTGATCGGATAACGAAAATAGTCTTGAAACAGATTACGTTCGTTAACCGATCACACAATGTCGTTATTTACACCATCGAATCGTTAAACACGACTCTCGTGTCCATACATAAAGCATACTTACAATAAAATATAATCAGCATAGATCCAATTGTTGATAATTCTTCCAGCATTGTGAAAACATTTATGTCTGCCCAGACATTATTTACGGCTTGATTGTTTTCGGTACAAAAGTACAAAATTCCCATCTTTAATTTATTTTTTGTAATTTCTAAATGAAAAAGCATTATATTTAAATAATAAATAGTACTATTCAACGATTTAATATTTTCAGATCAGTATCGGTGGCGCTCACCATCATTTTTTTAATACTCGTGATTTCGATTTGTTTATTATTTAAAAATATTTTTTTCACTTCTCAACTGATGAAAACTGTCTATAATTTTATGTATTGTCCGCCGTTATTATACTCTATATGAATTAAAAGTTTTTTTTTTCAGAATGCTTAGTGATGGTATCGACAATCTAATTTTGGACGAGCTGAAAACTTAATAAAAAAAACTTTTGGAGTAAGAATGACTGAATAACCGGTCTTGCTAACACTACCAAAATGTTGCCTATGAATGACTTAAATGCAGTTCCCAACGCCTCTTATAATGTCCCGAAGCACCCTAAAGTATGTTGTAAGGAAATAAAGTTACGACCGCACAGAACGCATTATGGAATTGTGCCTATGTGCGGCCATACGAAAATATATGATCAAATCATATTGAGTGAGATTTCATCATGATGGATTATTATCATCAAGCAGTTCTTACGATGGCGTAAGGGGACTTCGTGTATCGAATTGTTCTTACTGTTGTACATTTTAAAGTATTTCTTTCTGGCCATTTTAGTTGCACAGGAAATCGAATTTATTAATCATTAACCAATGAATATAAATAAAGCAGTCCGTTGAAATTAATTTCGAAAAAATCAAACATTAACTTAATAATAAGATTTATTATCTATATGCATTACCTATCCCCTTTGACGAGCGTAATGCACTTTCATTGAATGCGAAAATTATTCCACGTTTACTAAATAATGATGTCATAGGGGAAAGAGTGATGCATTGGACACGATTATGGAATATATTATATTATTTATTATTCACAAAAAAAAGATATAAAATTTTAGAAAAAATACGAAGAATACGTTTAAAAATACTTTTTTAAACTTTTTACTTTTAACTAAATTTCTATTTTTTAATTTCAAATAAAAAAAATACTTATAACTATATTAATATACAGTTATAAGTATTGTTTTATTTTAAATCCACAATTGATACAGGAAGTATATTTTCTTCAATTTATTTCATTAAATATACCTAAGAATACACAATAAGTTATATGGACTTTCGAACATTAATGTTAAATATTCGAAAATTGAGCACTGTAAAATGAATATCCAATGTCCATTAAAATTCGCGTATTTTACGTTCAAAATTGTCTGAATCATTGAAAATAACTATTTTACTTTTTTACTAATAAATAGTTCTTTATATTGTGCTGTTCTTACTTACATACATGTCCGTACGTAAGTAAAAACGCTCTTATATGGTACCTTGCAGTTTCTCACTCATATTTATAAATTTATACGAACGAATTAACAAATACAATGAGTAGGTAAATAATATGTTAACTAATTTCATTCGAGCACGCACAAACTACCTTTTTACTTTACAAAGGTACCGAGAGCCGGGACACTTCCTCAATTTACTTGGAATGTTTATTTTCCAGAACGACCGAATTTAAGGAGTTTTTCGAATGACTCTACCTAATCCTTTATAAAACCCAAAGATTCTCAAAGTACAATGATACAGTGACATCTGTCTTTTAAGACACTATGAAATCAACACGCGAAAAAGGTGCAGTACAAATTTTATATTCCTGACATCGACTTATACATCTAGTAGATTAATTATAGCTGATTATCTCTCCCTTAGGACTTTTAACCATAAAATAAATATTTTTCCCATTTTTTTATATCATTAAAATTTTAATCTATACATTTCTACGAATTCGACTAAAGGTTTATATAATAATGGGAAGTATAATAATTATTTTCTTTTTGGTAATGAATATATTTATTGAAACTGAATTGTAGTTAAATGAATAATTATTCTTAAATTATTTCAGATTTATATTTGGCTCCTATATATATATATATATATACATATGTGTCAAATCTTTTGCATCTCTGTGATAGAATGCTTGAAGTTGCAAAAGGCGAAATCGTGGTTGTGAGTGACAAAACATGAATAACATTTCAAATTTAATATTCTACACATCTTTGTATTTTCTGTAAATGATTCTTTGTAAATTTAAATGGCCTGCGTGTTCAGTGAACATGAACAAATATTTTGGACCTAGAACAATCATCCGCTTTATTGGTACATTGTTTAATTCGTTATTAGGTAGGTTATTATGAAAAAAGTGATAACTAACACAAACCAATGGTAAACATCTCGGCTATATAGAAAACTGAAGAAATGAGGAGAAAAAATATATTTTATTGTAACATATATTTAAGATATACAAATCAATATATAACATTGATGATTAATATCGCTTTATTCATGTTACCAACCAGAAGACAAAAAACCGTCGAATTACATCGTTACGTGTAATTGAGTAAAAAATTGGTTGCCTGTAAAGTCGGTTTACGGACGATAGTTTAACGTGACAACGTCATAAGAAAACATTGATGAAATGATTGCATACTTTTATGAATAAAATGGAATCATTTTTATTGAATTATCATTATTTTGTATGGATACGAAGAAGGACTGAAATGAAATCTACATTTTTTTTCTGAAAGAAATCGTTGATAATTTATTGTTAAAAGTATATTTGTTATACGTTAATCAGATTTTAATATGCAAGAATTAATTACCTTTATTGCCGCAATTGTTGTTGTAATATAAACAATGAAAACCACATTAACATTTCACTTCACTTTATAAACAGTTGTAAACAGATCACGTGTAGGTACTGTAGGTGTATAAGTTGTGTGCTGCCGCTGTCTCTTTTCTACTCAGACGCATCGACCAATCGAGTGGAAGAGAGATAGATGCGGCACAATCCGAACGGTAGGCCGATCGTGCCTCTCTATCGCTTATCCGCGCTCTCGTTCGCACGCTTGCCTTCGGCGTAACGCGACAAACGGGACAATGAGTCATGCTTTTTCGTGCGTGCAGCGGGCGTTCATCGATTTATAAGACGTTGTCACGTCAAAAATAATTTCTCTTTAGCTTATTGGTGCTAGCTGCGTATTCGAAGATTACTCTTTTTCAGTACGTAGAAGTTTGGTAAATTTATATTACAAAGCTACTAACAGGTTGTCAAATTATCGGACTGATTCTCTTTTGGTTTACAATTTGTGTTATTTATTATGTAACAATAATTCCTTGAACCACAGATAGACGAAACGCTACATTTTGTCATGCGCTTAAGTAATAAGACTTCACGCCTTTATATGCAAAGCGTGGCAAATTTTAAGTAGACGCTGTTAACGAGAATACCCCCCCCCCCCTTTTCGCTTGCTAGATTTTATTATTAATAAAAGCAAAAGCCCTCGAAGTGTAAAAATATTAACAATGATGTTAAGGCTTTAAAATTAATCAAATCGTATTGCTAAATTGATTTTTGAAATTGTGAATTTGTAATTATTTGCTATACACGTTCATACATTCTTATCTACTTAGTTGATAAAAAATATTTGTTGTATTCGCTATCTATCTACCAAATGTTTATCAAAATGTAAAAGTATATTATTCATGTCTTCGGTTGTAAATAAAATAAAACTTAAAGAAAGTGGCAGTAAGCTGATACCAGTGTATCACGCATCTGATAAATACTATTAAGACAGTTCACAAAATATGAAAGAGAATAAAAATATAATTAGGGTACATATTCATATGAAAATTTAAGGTGATAAAACGATACATTAAATGTATTTAAAAAAACTTAACCTTTTTAAACGATACATTGTTAATAGATTATCTTTAGAAACTGATGGCTCATATAGCTGACGGAAAAAAAAGTTTTCATAAAATTAGCTTGGATATTATTTCGGCCATAAAAAATTGGTAGCTCAAAAGTCAATGGACTTTCAAATTATCCATGATGTCTTTTCCTGTGCTTTGTATAATTGGTTGATCTGCCTCATTTTTCTCGTATTATTAGAGAGATGTCAATTTCTCCTATTACTGATTCCCAGTGCCTCATTTTTCCAGCAGGGATAAAAGGATAGTAGGAGATAAGTTAGGGAAAAATCAATAAATTCAACTGTCCGCAATAGATAGTTGTGTTACCAAAGTCAACTTGACATGAAGATCATAATCTATTTTTACAATTTAGTAACTAACAGTTTTTATCAATTGTATAATAATTTATTTTGTTTGACTCACGTACGCTCTCGATGTGGGGGCACGTGGACTCTTGCAATATTTTGTCCCAACTGTTATTGTTTTGTTTCAACCAAGAGTATATAAAATGTGTGATAAATTTTGTAACCTAATGAAAATGCAATTCGACGCAAATAATATTTCAGTCCGGTTTGACGAGTTATCGATAAAACATAATAATGCACCGAATGCGATATTAATGCATAGTGTGTTGTTTATTTTCAATGCGAGTGCTTATAATGAGGTGCAGAGCTGCATACAATTAGGATCAGGCAGATGTACAAAACTCACCCCCTTTAAGAAAAAATACATTTTAGATACATGTATAAGATTCAGTAGACCTAGACTTGTCTTAGCATAGTGTAATTGAGTATTACTTACGCGCATGTATAACGTGCTCTTAGGTTGTGGTCCGATCAATCCGTGTCGTAGACTATAAGGATCCATGGATGTAGCATGACGCGATGGTCGAGGACTCGATGTAATTATAATTTCAAGATGGGCCGATCCCGGCGGCACTGCAATGCCGGGCCAACCCGCGACAGGAGTGGAGCAAGCCCCGAACTTCCCGTCACATTCCAAAAATCAGTTTAATATACTGGTCCCGCAATGCGGGAACTATCAGATATTAAGCTGATAAGAACAGATACTACACTTTGATCTTAGCCTTGAGGCCGAGAAGCGATACCATAAAGACGGTTTGCAAAAAATATATAACATTGGTAGAGCGTAATACAAGTGACTTTGTTGCTTATAGTACTAGCGACATCTATATAATTTGGTTTTTATAACACTCATCGCCCCTATCTATTGTATTTAGTACCTAAGCCGTTCAAATGAAGGGCTGAGTAACAGATTTGCGAGAACTGCCGATCGCTTAAAGGTAAATAATTCTTTTATAAAGATTTTTTTACAATTTGAGTTATAATGTGAACCAACCTAGTCGATGGCTTTAACGGTAACTTTGTTGATGTTCATTTTTAATATAAATAAAAATACTTATTTTATTAACCTAGATGTATGACGTAATTCGTTTCAGTTAGGAGATGCTTTTCAAAGATGCGAGACTACATATAGTTTCTCATAAATGCAATTTAAAATAATCAAAATATGTAATTTGTGAAATGATTTATTCAGGCTAATTTTTAACCCCTGTAGTGTTGAGTCTAGCTGGCGCCTCTCCATTGACAACAATGCAATCGTAAATATTAATTTTGCATAGTGCTCCTCGCGTGCGCGGGATGCGATTGTTCAAATCTGCATAGCGCATTTGCTATGCGCGCAAGGAGAGGCGTTACTTAGCTTTCTGTAATGTGCACACGGGGTAAGCGGGTTAACAGGATCATATAATATAATGATTTCTTCTTATTTTGTTACTAAAATCCCAAGATCTATTACTATAAACATACAAGACGACTTCGAATAACAACCTTATAGCACAACACAATCTTAAATTATAAGAAGTTTTATAATGAATTTAAATTTAAAACGTACATATAAACCCATGTCAGAAGTTTTGTTTTCGATTTCTTGATAATTTTGTTAATTAAATTTATGAATGAGTTAAGATAATATTATTGAGGCAATAACAGCAAAATTTATCATCCAACGAAGTCTAGTTTATATTAGATTCGGGGGAAATATGCTATAATAATCTTTTGTATGCATAAATAGTCAAACAAAAGATTTCAGACAAAATTTTTGTGACTTCTTTACTTTGAAAAATTCTGTAAGGCATGTTAACATTGAATACTTGGAAAACTCATAGATAAATAAACCTCGCCACATAATTCTTTCGATTTATACGAAGCCAAAAGGAAAATTATACTATCTTTAAAAATACTATATTATATTTTACTGACGTCCCAGAAATGAACTGTTAGTTCTTCTAAAGTATAGAATTAGCCTGCCAGTAGGGTTGTCAAAGGCAAGTGAATTTATAATGTTCACCAGTATTGCTTCGGGTGTCAACACATTTGAGTACCGCGAGTATAATTTAATACGAATGCTATTTTTTTTTTTATGTAAATTAAAAGTAGATTTTGAACGATCAAAAATCTTTCACTTTAGTGTTTTTCAGCAATATCAAATATTTTAACTAAATCTTGATTAGGAGAAAATTATTAAACTTTATATGTAAATTGAAAAAGATTTTATAGTTGCATTGTTTTATGTAAAATACCAGAGCCGTCGTAGAAATTAATTCCATCTCTAAAAGCACGTGTTAATGTGTTGGCTTAGTGCAAGGAATTATTATGCAGTGGCGGCGTAATTTACGTTTTAGCTGAACCGTTGTTTAACATTTTGATGATTGATGCGCTTTGGCATAACATTATGCAAAATTATCCAGTACACCTCTATAGAATATCTCAGAAATAATGGAATTGCATAAATATCACACCAGATTCATATCTCAGTACAGGGTTAAACGTTGCGGTTCTTCAATAATAACATGGTTAATAAATTTACAAATCTCACAGATACACTTTAATAATCTACACATATAAAATCGAAGTATGTGTGTCTGTTTGACTTTTATAGATTACTACACCATCCCCCCGATCGACGATGATTTCAGCACACTCCTCCAAAATAGACTGGCATACCACCCCCCTGAACCCAAAAATCGATGTAAAACTAATCTATATTTATATATATACATATACTGTTAACATTTATTAATAAAATCACAATTAATTTGTTTGTTTTCATAACGTGTTTCTTTGAATTTCCTTACTCTGAGAACGCAGCAACGTGCGATTGGTCAGCTAATCATAAATAAAAACTGTAAGCGAGTTACACTGAAATTAAAGTATGAAACATTTTCGTCCGAAATATAGTAAATTAGATACCGTTTAACCCTCTGACTGCTGACATTTCAACTGAGACTAGAGCTGCGGAATTGGAGTTGGAGTAGCAAAATTACGACCTACTCGGACTACTTTTTTTATTAGACGAATTTGAAAAATATCTCAATGAACAAGGAGAAATAAATCGTCCCTGTTTGAGTCTCAATACAGTTAAATTTGGCAATATACCAGATTGGTTGTTTGATCTATATCTTAATGCACATAAATAAAAAAGGTCGGAAAAAAACTGACAAAATTAAACTATTTGGTCAATATTGTGTTGTTAGTCAATATCGGAGTTTATTTTCACGACTCCGCGGCACTGTTAAAAACAGCTAATTTCTGTGTGATTATATTCAAAAACATAAGAGTGAGCAGTGTCAAAACATTCGTATAGAAGCTTATTTTGTGTATAAAATATAACTTGTTTTTTCCTGACAATCTGATGATGATGATATAAATAATATTTTGACCATGATGACGAAGTGATATTTGATAACAGCTCGTGTTCAGAGCACAATATTTTGTTTAATGTATAATAGAGCTCTGCACGGACCCGGGCTTGGCCCGCGGATCGATTAATTGACTTTAACCGGGGGAGTAAAGTCAATTAAGATTGGTATAAAATATGTTTTCATAAAAAATATTCCGGGCGACGTTCGGATCACGAGTAAGCCATGAGGCAGTCAATCAAAAAGTTGATTCATTAAAAAAAAAATCGAATAATTTGTATAATAATCACTGATATATAAATTCATCTGAAAAAAAGTAAAGCCGGACTCGCAACGGGTATTTTCATCAAATTTTGAATTGAATTTTACTTAATAATAGCGCATTCCGCATGACTAGTACTTATTATTAGATTAATTTATCGTTAACCTTCTGACTGCTGACGTCTTAGCTGTTTGAACGGCTCATTGCAGTGTGTTGAAATGGTATTGAAAACTGTCATAGAGTCAAAAGTGCTGGAATTGTTTTGTAAAAGCTTTTTTTATTATTGAAATATAGCCTGGATTGTTGTGATAATCATCATAAGTTTGGTTACCACTTAAACTACTGTATATATCAGAGCTGTGGAACAACAAAAACATAACATAACCAAGACATCCGGCATATTGTTCAATGAGATATTTTCAAAATCGTCCAATCGAAAAAGTAGTCCGGGTCGCTCGATTTGCACGACTTGGATCACGACTATTAAAATATATATTTAATAAGAACATCCTTTATAAGGCTTAGTAGAGCTACAGTGAATCATTCCAACATAAAATTTTACAAAGCACATATCGTGAATTAAAAAAAAAGAAAATATGCTCCTGATGCTATGTATTTTCATTGACTCCAGTTTCGTGACATCCGTAAAGGAACAAAATTTTATCTTCAAGAATTATATTCTGGGACAACCAAAAAATATATCAAGACTAAATAAGTGGCTAGCACACTTCACACAAAACTTAAAATACTAAGTCTGTGAACTTGTTTAGCAATTCAACTTACGAATAAGCTTATTTTTCAATGAAAGTTGTTTACTAAAAAAGTGCCTCGAAATCTATGGATATTTTTATATTTATCTCGGTATTCTAGAGAAATGTTGGAAAGAAAAGAGGAAGAATACATTTTAATTTTTTTACACTAGTATTAACGATCGAAGAAAATTACGAAAATAAATTTGGCAGGATACTCGCATTAAATGTATAATATTTTACTGAATTGTAATGTTAAAAAAAAATGCAGGCCGGCAACACAATTGGTGGATTGATTCTTAACTTTTAATTAACTTTCATAGATGTCGCATTATTAATCAATATTTTTCGAGTATTGTCCATAGTGCAGAAATTTGAATCAGAAAATTAAAACTTAAATATATATAACACAACTTCATTCAGGCAGACGAGGTATGTTTCTCAACTAGCAACTCTCAGCATGATCCTTCCACTACATAAAACCATTTGGCACTTGTTAGCAAAAGAGACGATGTGCGAAACATTACGAGTGGACATTACCAAGCTGATGACGTATTCTAGTTGAAGCCTTTTAACTTTTAACCCTTCCCCTAAAATCTTTTAGGCTGCCTGACAAAAAGGAGCTTAAAGCGTCTGTATAGTTGAATATTTATTATGCCAGTGGCTTGCCAATTTCAAAAACGAACTTTTATCACTTTAAAAGTGGTAACTTCTTGATAACATTATATTAAAATAAATAAAACATATTTTATTGCTATTTTCACAGCATTAAAAATTGATAAAATATACCTTTTTACGAGACAATTTTAAGAAGAAAAAAAAATTAATAGCTTCCGTGTATAAAAGACAGATGGCGGTACGATATATCGATTTTCATGAATTATCTTAGATAATTTATTATCTTTTATATGTAGATTTAATCTGAAGATGTTTCAAATATTGTATTTATAAAATATAAACTTTAAATTTATAAACATAAATAGTAATGAAAACCGATTGATTTCATTATAATGACAATCACGTCACATGGCTTTATTGATTGAATTGGCATTCACTTGGTAGAACTCCATTATAACACGGTGAAAAAAATAGCAATGTATTTTAGTTCTACAAAATTACTTTTTTAAATACAGTTGATAGCTATTTCGACTCACGCCATTGTCAGAACTATTCTTAGACTAACATTTGCTTATCTATATATAGCTGTGCAGAAAAAATACACAATACATCTTCTCTCCTGTTTTAACGACCTAGCTTGTTTCCAGTTCGCAATAAAACTAACAATTGTAAATGAAACTAAAAAGGCGGCTATATCAATAAATTTACATATGGCACGGAAATGGTACATTACAGAAATAAAGACACACCAGTCAGAGGAGTTAATAATGGTGACCGACATCTGTTAGTTTGTTCGTTAAGAATCCTTTGTGATATTTGATATCTATTGATCTCCAGCTGTTCCAAAGCCGTCATCCTGCGAGCCTTACTTACGTCACATGACCTTAATGATTATTTGATGAAGAATTTTATAACAAATAATAATCTACTATCATTACATTTAATTGCGTAATTTATTTATTAACCTACTTCAAATTGGTGGGTAACGATGGGATTAAGCATCAGGGGACGTAATATAGGAATTAAATTTATGAAATTGTCGGCTTAATGAAGTAATCTCACCTAAGGGATATAACAAGAGAGGATTAGGAAGGTTAAGCCGATCGCTGAGAAAATACATTGAATTTATTTAGCTCTGTTTCAATCTTCCATGTTTTGATACCCTTTTTATGTTATTAAAGAGGTATATTTATTGTTTATCCTGTACATGTAATATTAAACAAGAACCCGCCACTGTCTTCATTGGCACCTTGCTTGGCAAACAGTAAGTAGGATTATTTTTCCGACGCTGACGATGAAGTGAAAAGACTCCAAGAGTTTTTGGTGAAAAGATCACTTGAAAATATTACCGTGTTCCAAGTACGAAGTATGACATAACACAATACAGTATTTTTTAAAGTTTCACGAGTATTCAGTCGAAATTTCGAAAATCTTTTTGGCACTTGACACTTCTTGTTTCACAACTTTTCAAAATAATGCCAGCGAGCAGTTTGTAACGCTTAACGGTTTCAGATATTTGAAGACGCTTTGAACAGCTAATGAAACATACCTTATCCCAACGCAGAAAAAAAACACTACTCCGACTTCAACATCGACCAACAAAAAACGCTTATTGTCGTCAGGCTTTTTCTCATTCCTACACTTTCTTATTTTCGTGCACTAAGTTAAAGTTCAACTAATGAATCCGGCAAATTGTTCATTGAGATATTCTTCAAAATCAAAAAAAAATAAACTGACAACTTCAGTGTCTGTTTTTTTGAATCCATGTGATAGAGTGCCTGAAGATATCGAAAGCCGAAAATCGTGTCGTTAGTAACAAAACATGTGAAATCGTACAAAGTTTCAACAAACTATTAAGACACGGTGAAAAAAAATTGCATTGTATTTTAGTTCTACAAAATATTTTTTTTAAGATATAGTTGATAGCTATTTAGGCACACGCCATCACGCCATAGTTCTGACGATGGCTTAAAATAAAATCTTAAAAAAATAATTTTGTAGAACTAAAATACATTGCTATTTTTTTTCCACCGTGTTATAATGAAGCTCTACCAAGTGAATGCCAATTCAATCAATAATCTATAAGGAGTTCAAAAACTTTGATATTTACTTTAGCGTGGTCCCTATCTATACGTAATAAGTACTTATTCATTAAAGTTGAATTGTTGTTGACAGTTCTTGTCATCTCTGTTGCATCCGTGTGATGGAATGCCTGAAGATGCCGAAAGGCGAAACCCGTGTCGTTAGTGACAAAACATGTGGAGTCGTACAAAGTTGTAACAATTCAAGTTTGATACTGAAATTCCGTCAAGCACCTTCAGTCGATATCATAAACTTATTCATTAATATTAGGTACTGCAGCCCGGCTGATAGTTTTTTTTTTAAGTAATTAAGAATGCATGTGCACAACACGAATTTAATTTATTGCAGGCATACGGTTTAATACTCACAGGAAAATGTTTTATAGACACGAAAACAATTATCAATGGATATGTGTAATATTTAATGAAACATTTAATAAGCAAGCTTCCTTCTTGAGTCGACCGCATCTCGGGATTCTCGTTAAGAGAATACTGTTCTTAACAGTAGTGTTAGTAAATACAGAACTTCTCGTGATGCAGAGGAAGGAATGAAGATATTGCACCATGGATATAACAAAACCGCCCATACACTTAATGCAGGAATCGCAGATATATTACAGGCATATAAACCAGGGTTGTAGAGTCGGAGTTTTGAAAAACGAGCGACTCTAACTACTTTTTCGATTAGATGGTTTTGAAGAATATCTCAATGAACAATTTCCGGATTGGTTAGTTGAACTATAATTTAATGCACATAAATAGGAAAGGTAGGAAAAACCTGACAAACATAAACTTTTTTTTGTTAGAGTTGTATTGTTGGTCAATGTCGGAGTAATGTTTTATTAACGACTCCAAAGCCCTGATATAAACTTAGAACTAATACCTCGATTCATTGTTGTAGAACATCAAACAGTATATTATAATAAGTTATATACGTGAAGTTATACTAGAAGTTTATATTTTGCATCTGAAGTTATTGATTCATAAGTAATGTTTCCAACGTATTCGGGACTTATATGTACTTGAAATTCATAAGTTGTGTTTTTATTTCTTAAAACACATTTTCACTTAAAAGTTACAGTAAACAAATTGAAGATGGGAATTTTGTACTTATATCCCAAAACTATCAAACGATAAATTCTTATAGAATATCTAGGTAGAAGGAAGTGTACGCTTAAAATACTGGAAAAATTATCAACAATTGAACCTATGCTGATTATATTACATTCGGTAGACATTTTAAACGCTATACGGTCACGGTTCACATAAGTATGATTTTTGTATTGACACAATTGCCGTGTTTAACAAATCAACGGTGAACATTTATATATGGAAAAGCCGGAATCGCAAACGTATAAATTATGCGTAGAATGTTACTTAACCCTCTGACTGCTAACATTTCAACCGTTGAGACGGCAGACTGAATTATATTAAACAAACACAAGAGCTAACACTGTTAAAACTTTTGTTTGTGACCTAATTTTTGTAATGAAATATAGCCTCATTTGTTTTGATAATCTTACGCATTAACAATATGGTTTTTTTTTAAATTTTAATTCAGCGTTGCGATATCCTTAAATGGCTCAACATGAAACTGATTAAAGTGTTAACTTTCATTTCTTGGTAGGAAAGCATTATTATTTAAATAATTTTCAAATACAACTATTTCAAAATTCAATATATTTATAAACAAATTAGAAGAACCCATGATTTTGAATACCTGCCAAATTTCACTAAAAAATCTTATCATTTAACAGTGCTAGCGATGAGCGGAACTAGTCCCGATCATAAAATAATTTTGTGAAAATAAGTACTAAAAATGTGTTTTTTTATTACAGAAAATATAAATATTAACCAAATGAATATGTTTTGTGTATTTTTTTTGCGTGTTTGTTTGTATATGATATTACTAAATTGGAGTCTTTAATCATATCTTTAACATCTGAAATTCATTCTTGTTAACATAAAAATAGCTTTCAATTTTCAATTCCTAGTATACATTTATTAACATACAAACTGCTAGAACTAGAGCTTATAATCTGCTCCAATTGCCGTAACGTTACATTGAATCCAGAAAGTTTACTCCACTTTCAGAAAATATTTTATTTGACTATTAAAAACACAAAGAGCTTACAATCTTTATAACTTTCAACTAAAAGTTCAATTACGAATTGAAATCAACACTGTTGAAATTACGCAAATTTTCACAGCCAATAGCCGGCAGTAAAAATAAACTTTGAATTTTCACTTCTTAAAACTGTGCTTACTTCAATGTTAGAAAACTTCAGTTATGGACTTAGGATAAATATAGCCCTTAAAATTTTTTTTTATTTAATCATGTATTATGTCAACATGTAGCATATGCATCTCGACGAAAACTGTTATTAATATAGTCGATTGTAGGGTTTTAGAATAGTTTTCTGGAGTCCCCTCGTTTTTCACGAGTCCGGCCAAAGCTCCGCGATTCCACGACTCTCACTCAGACTTCACAGCTCTGTTAGTATAACAGAATAAAGAGGCTTGGTAGAAACTAGCTGCTATAGTAAGTAAGTAAATTGCTATCGATAATTATTATTTTTTTACATCGAATCAATGTATGCAAATCGGAATCGATGTCGTCGAATAAAAATCTATACAACGAAGAAAAAATCAATTCATGTAAGCGTATTATTATATAATCATAACTGGGTCAAAAAACTAATTTTGTAAAATATTTTTTTCAAGCTAAAATCAATCGTCAATCAAAAGTCTTAAAAATATTAAAGACAAGCTTAATAAACTTGATAGAAGCGGCATTTACAAAGCGCCATGTGGCTCATGCGAATCAGTATACATAAGGCAGAGAGGCAGGAGTATATCGACCCGGGTTAAAGAGCATGTGAGACCATTTATATATAAAAAAAACAGATACGCAATTTGCAAGCCTCGAAAGAATCGGATAACATAAATTTAAATTCAGTACCCATATGTTTACATCTTTATAGTAAAGGCCCTAAGCTAAGCGCATTGGAACAATTATAAATTAATAATAATAATAACACTAGAAAACCAATGACATTCTTAATAAAATAAAAAATATAAATCCATCACCGCTACTAAGATCATTATGGCAGGTAAATGCAATTTTTGAATGAATCAACTTACTTACATTTATATTATGTAGGTTTATAAATTTAAGACTCTCGAAAATTTATTTACCACATTTAAGAATTTATTATCACAATATAAAACTAGGATGCTAAAAGAGAAGCTAAGATGTATTGTGTAACTTTTCTACACCGCTATATAAAGATAAGTAAATGTGTATTTCAATATTATTCCGATGAGGGCGTAAGCCGAAATAGCTATAAACTACATTATGTAGAACTAAAATACTCTGATATTTTTAATACTGTGCTATAAATGCCAATTCAATCATTACAACCGTAAGTACTTGCTGGTTAAAAAGTATTTTATTAATCATAATGTAAGATCCTCAATGCGTCCCTGAACAAATTATTCGGTAAACTGTATGAATACGACCGCCCTACAAAGAATGAATATCTGAAATAAAAATGGCTTTATAATGCCGACTTTTAAAATCCCGAATTGTGAAAACTTATACATTTGATCTGGAGCTTCGGCTTAAGCTTTTGGAAATCTTTTGTTTGATTCAAGTTTTATACAAAACTTGGAGCATTATGTTAAAATAATCGTATTAATTCATTTAGTTTCGCTGAGAGATTTTTCATCTTACAGATATGAAAATATACAGCTTTGATACTGTAGTAACAAAAGCATATAAATGGCATTTTTCCAAGCATACCGAATGAAAACTTATTTATGTAATATATCAATCAATTCTGCATTACTAATCCTTGGTGAAGTGGAGTTATATCGTACAATGAAAACAATTGGATAGTAGGCATTCCACATAATATTTAAATATCCATTGGCTTGGCTAAGAGCAAATTTTTAATTATAATGTGCTTTCATTATACATCCCAATAATGCATTTTAATTTCAAGATGTTGTTATTCAAGTTAAATTAGTTTTTAACCATTTGAATGCCACCTTTTTCAAGCCTTTTTTATGAAAATGCAACAAGACACCTAACAAAAAAAATCTTTAAGCACATTGTTTTTACCGAAAATAAAATAACTCGTGTATATTTTTTAAGACAGTCACATAAAAATAAATAATGTACCAATTTTGAATTTATTGATAGAATTAGCAATAACTTAAAACTCCATTATCATACCGTGAAAAAATTGCATATTGTTGATAAGAACCCTCATAAGAACTAGTTCTCTTGTAAATAATCTTTATAAATAAATTTTGTAGAACTAAAATATGTTGCTATTTTTTCTGAAGATACCTAAATGCGAAACCAGGGTCGACAGTGACTAAACATGTCGACTCGTACAACATTTCTACAATTCCAAATTGATCAAATTCCATCAAACACCTTCAGTCGATATAAAAAATTTCAGTTATAAACTTTGTCCCTTTTATAGAAAGAAATGCGCGATATTTTTGGGGTTATATATAGATTTTACATGTAAATACTCCAACGGTTATCACTTTAAAATATATAAAATTAAAAAAAAATATTCACACAGCCAAAAATATTTCACTCGTATGTGATAAAATTAAATTCAAAATTAAGTTAACTGGCACCGATCAGTTTTGATATCTGAACATATAGATTCTTCTCTTGTAATATATTAAAAAAATATATGTCAAAAGTGCTCTGCCATTGTGTTCTGATTGGTTATTTTTTGCCTTAAACAAAGAACCGTATTGGCCCGAATATAATGCGAATTTTTTTACTCAAATATTTTTCAGTTTTTATCCAATATTAAGATCTTTTTATTCCATATAAATGACGAGTGAATCTTTTTTTGTTCTAATAATATAGTTGAAATTGGGAAACCTAACAATAAAATCTATTCACATAATTCGGGATTGAAAATAAACATGATTATAAAATTAACATAAAATTATGAAAGAGAAACTTTCACCGTTTGTTTATCTTAATTTAATTCATTCTTACTCACAAGCGAATAAAGTAAAATAATCGATTCCTTTGTACAATACGTTTTCCCTTCTGAATAAACAATGAGCCTCAACTTTACTTTGCTCAGTCATACATCTTTATTATTATCCGTTGACAGCTTTCAAATATTCAAACCAAATCTTAGAGGGGACCGTTCGTATCTCCAGATACCAAATGAGTGAATGCTTGCTTGCTCAGTCACGAAATGATATCGATTAATTTTGATTGATTACTAGTGAGACCTTTTGAAATAATGGATTTTCATATAATACATTTTGAATTAACTCTTGACAAGGTCGATGAAAATCTTATATATTACAATATTCAAATCAATGTCAAATATTGTTAAAAATGTATTCAAATTAAATTAAAAATATATATTTCTGCGAAGATAAGCTAATGGAAGCACTAAAAGTATAAAATAATCTATCTCACTTCATATATCGGTTTGATATCTTTTTATGAAGGATTTAAAATCAATAAATACATTATTCTTAATACAAAACACTTATACATCGTAACCAAAATAATATGTATACTAAAATCTATATCTACCTCAATACTGTCATTATTTTAACATAGAATTAATGTTATAATTTCTGAGATGGATTGAAGGTGCTTGATGGAATTTCAACATCAAATTTTAATTTTTAAACCTTTTTCGATTCCATATGTTTTGTCACTAACTGGATTTTACCTTTCGGCATCTTCAGACATAAAAAATACTCAATTTTATACCCTCCATAATCATATCACGATATTGGCCAATTTTGAATTGTCGTTTCTTAGTGATTACGCTATAGAACTGCGTTCCGAATCAAAGCCTAAAGCTGATAATTTTGAGCAATTATATGTGAAAAGCCTATGATTTTTAAATGTAATATCTTCAGTTGACATGTAGTTATTGTATATAAATTATTCCTTGTATATTTTATGCCAATTTTGATACGACTTATCAAATCAGCTTAAAGTAAATGACATTCAGCTAAAATATTTAAATCTGTATATATTTATAAAGCTAACGAAGTACGTAATCTTTCTACAAAGCTTTATAGTAAGATTTCTCTTCAAATCCCATTTACCATAGAACCTAAAATCTAATCATGTCTAGAAATATATTGTACGTCATCGACACGGCAGGGCGCTGTCTATCAAAAAAAACTTCCCCTAAAAAATAGCTCTTATGTTTACGAATCGGATGAATAACTAACTGTCGGGCTGTGGTCAGATTTAGGGTTGCTAGGAGAAGTATATAATCTCCCATTCGATTGAGGGTGTTCCAAAACAGTGGCTCACATAAATTATAGTTTTTACAACATTTTTCATTAAATCAAAACTGACGTTCGACAGTAATGTTTTATATTATATTTATTATTCGCATGATAGTTCTAGTTGGAAATAGTCTATTCTTCGTGTGGCAACTATTCAAGATAGAAATAATAATTCTAAAGTGAATGTTACACTAAAACAATACATTTAGCATATTTTCGGACGCTATTTTAGATACATGCCACCGTCAAAACTTCGATAAAACATAGCTATGCATAAGATCTCAGAAGCGTTAAATAATAAACTCATAATTCTAGCAATTTAAATGTTATTCAAGATCAGATACTCGTAATGTTATCTGTAAATTTCAGGTGTGTGAGGTCATTAAAAAAAACACGTCTCCGACTAAAACAAGTTTAATTTTGTTTGGTTTTTTTCTTACATTTCCTTTATATGTGCATTAAAATAAAGACCAACTAAATAATCCGGCAAATGCTTCATTGAGACTTTTTCTAAGTCGTCTAATCGAAAAAGTAGTCGCAGTCGCTTGTTTTTCACGACACTTACTCCTCAGCCGTAGTGAATTCAAATCATTGTAATGATAATACTTTGGTTGAAAGAACTACCCAAAGCACAATTGAAGAGCTTTTTGGAAGAACCACTAAACCCTGAAAGCTTTTTATATTCCTGTTTTTTTTTAATTTTACAAATATATTAGTCTTTTTGATACAATAAAATTTTTGGCTTTTTTAAATCATTCTCACAAGAGCCATTATAAATGTTTTTAAATATTTAGTGCAACACTATCATAATTGATAAAGTTCATTGGGCAGAAAATTTTCCTTTTCTATACCAGACAATCATATTATTATCCCATATGAATTTGGAGCTGTGAAAATTATTACGAACGATTAAAATAACTAACGTTGTATGAATCTACTATTGACGCGAAATTTGTTCATTAATTGATGTACAAAAACTTGCAGCAATCAATTTCATGACATAAATATATTATTAAATGTACACATAATTAAATAATATTACTTTAGCGAACTTAAAACTAAATTATAACTGAGGCAGCAATTATTCATAAACTATAAAACTTGTTAAAAAACAAATTAAATTCATTTGATATGGTGGAAAAAATAGCAATGTATTTTCAATCTACAGTTGATATCTATTTCGGCATTCGCCTTCATCAGAATCTTACAGATATTAACAATATACCTTATAAACTTTGTAGAACTAAAATACATTGCTTTTTTTTCACCATATTATCATATAACGAAGTTTTACCAAGTAAACGCATATTCAAATAATAAAACTAATTTGATTACAAAAAATGTCTAGCGCCTTGGTCAATTTTCTCCGCCCCCTAAGTCTCTCTCCCTTTCCACAAAATTCCGCAGGTTTGTTGGGATGATAACGTTACAAACATCCATTTCATTTGCATACAGATGTTTATTATTTTTAATGTTTTTTTAATTATAAAATATTTGCATTTATTTCCGAAATTAAAACCAAATCCGACTACCTCAAAAGCATGAAAATGAGTAACGGTAAACGGAGTTAGCATATGTTTAGCATAGAGTTATACGATATTAGAATGGAAAAGTTTACACCGCTTGGAAATATGAACAGTTCCGTCCCTGGAAACAAATATGATGGTATGCACAAAAGTTGGGGTTTGATTTATGAATGTATTAGGAAACTATTTGAGAGAGTTGTTCTGCTATTTTGCATAGAGCTTCTTTTTGCTGTATTCAGCTTTTGGTTTCCATAAAGTTTCAAGGATTTGTTTGCCATTTGATATTTCTATCCTGGATTCTATATACTCTAACAATTAAGTTGCGAAATTTGGTTACTTTTACTTGAATCTGGAAATAATCCGTGACTTTATCATATAGCTGTTGTAGAAATCTCAATATGCAGTAAAATGTATTACTCCTAATTCACCAGGGATAGACGACGTTAGTGTTTAGATATGGACGCTAAATAGTTTAAAAAATTATTTTGGTACTAGCTTATGTCGGAAATTGAAAATTGATAAGATTATTAAAGGTTATAGAAAATTAGTGATACCTTAAGAAGTTAATTTGGGAGGAAAATTGTGATACTCGTCGAGTGAAATTTAATGCAAGGCTTAAAATTCTTTGTCAAATCCAATTATTTAAATATTCATGTTATATTAATAATTAAATGGTCAGTTTTCATAGTGTACAATTTCATAAACAATAATCATTTATATTGTGTACATCGATTTCATTTGAAGCTGATTAAAAATAATAGAAAGTATCATAATCGACCTAGTCAACCAGAACGACATGTACTAAAAAATCTTGTCCCTACTTACAACGTTTGAAACGAGTTCTTGAGACAGACGGACAAATTCACATTTGCATTTTCTGCTATTAAACGAATACATATTAATTTATGTATGAGAATTGGTTATTATTCAGTCACTCAAACGCGAATAATAAAAAATCAGGAGTCTTGTCAGAAGTCAGAGGGATGGAAGAAAACCCAACATCATAGATATACATGCCAGTGAATACCGTAACGTAGAAATGACGTTGTCTTCTCGACTACATGACCGGAATACTTACCCCTTACTGCTTATGTCTCAACTGTTATAACGGCTGATTGCAGCGTGTTGATAATTAAAAATTAAAAACATAAGAAAGTTAATGGAGTCATAACTTTTTTCAAATACAGAAAAATTTGTCCTGACAATCTGCATACGATTTTTCAATACCAACAAGATTCATTTTTTATACAATCGGTGATAGAATATGCTTTATATGGCTCGGCACAGAACATATTAATACCACCGAGATGTTTTTTTCTTATCAAACAGCGATTTAAAATCTTTTATGATGCAATGTATATCTTTTACATTGTATCACTATTGAAACCATCAGTATACTTATTGAAAATTTGCAATGCTGTGAATCTTTCACAGGCCAAATAAGGAAAATCAGCTTGACAGCTAGTTGCAAGAATTAAATCTAAACAAGGTATCGTGAATTAAATATTTTACAAGAAACATTTCGAGATAACGAGATACAACCGCCGTTACTTAAAATTCGCATGGATTGCGCAACATTACACCATATGTGGCCGGATTATAATTCTACTTAGGCAATAACATTTGAACAAGAAATTAATTGTATTAGAATGACTTAATAAATAAAACAAACGCACAAATAACACCATATTTGTGAAATAAATGTAAAATGTAATTACGTCATTCGACTCCACATAACGATGTTACCTATATAAAATGTTCAACTACATGGTTCGCAGAAATGCATTACGTAATTGGATAAACATTTTTATACATAAATTCCATCAAGGACCCTCTGTCAATACCATGTTTTATCAGTGAATGCATAGTAATAACATTTACTTCAATTATATATAGAGAACAACGTTTATCACAATTTTATCAAAATCAGAATCGGTATATATTTAGTTTATTGACAAGCGCATGTGTCAAGTGCTTAAATTTTTACGTTGACCGTTATACGAAAAATAATCGCATGCGCTATCGGAGAGTACGCTGTAGGAGGAATGTTCATAAATTTTCTAAGAAATTGAAACGACTGAAATAAATTTTGTTGACTCACTTGAAAGATCGCTCCCCAGGTTTTTGATTACTTAAGGTTCTCTATTCTCTCTACTATTGCGTATTTTTATAAAGCTTCTTAATAATTATCATTACAATAACACCCTTCGAGTATGAGTAAAAAACTGAAATCAATTTAAAATTAATAAAATAATAATGCTTTTTATTATAAAAACACACAAAACTTTTTGAAGTCTTTGTAAGTTACAGTGTAACAAACAGAGTAAATTATACAATTCAAATAAATTCAAAATCTTACACCGACGGTAAAAAAAAACAATCATCCAAAGTTAGTTTCTGCGTCACCGCAAATATTTTTGGAATTTCCTCAAAAACTTTTCCTTGTTTATTTTTTTGTTTTTCCCTCCCTCCCGAACCTCACAAACAAATCGCAAGCCGAAAGGGTCCGTGTAGCCATCTTATCTGTCTGGAATCTCGAAATGGAAGGGGTTGTCAAATAAATTCAAGTCTCATGGGAATTATAGTTTATTCTGACATATGTTACGGAAATATTGCTAGCCACTTCACTTTTTTTTAGAATAATCACATATCTAAATACAAAAATATTTTAAACAAAAAAACAAGGTTATTTTCATAACGATATAAAACAAATATTTTCCAAAACTTTACTGATTCGGAATATTTTTGTTATATTCACGGAGCCATGAATAAGGTATAATAATGTTTATCAAAACATTTTGAAAATTAACAAAAGAATATAAACCACTAACAGAGTACCCAAGCAGAAGTTTCTATTTATGTGAACTGTTTTTTTTTTTCATTACTCAATCCATCTTTTTGTAACAAGTGTTACGCACTTGTTTGTTGTATGATTTTAAAGAAAAAATCAACATCGATGTGAAATATATGAGTTCTTTATTGGATAATTTTTTTTAATATGCAATTCATTACACAAATTTGCTTGATAGAATTATTTTAACCTTTCTATCTTTAATTTTTATGTTTGCCGTTTTTAAAAAAATGTAATATTGGGGTGTATTT
Source organism: Himalopsyche japonica (assembly GCA_028555115.1). Classification (NCBI taxonomy): domain Eukaryota; kingdom Metazoa; phylum Arthropoda; class Insecta; order Trichoptera; family Rhyacophilidae; genus Himalopsyche; species Himalopsyche japonica. The sequence goes on along the minus strand of JAHFWJ010000455.1, from coordinate 1,849,727 downwards.
ATGTTACAACACCATATGCCACTGAGCAAGTATAATATATCGAATTCTCAAATTTTTTTTTTCAGCAAACTCACATAAAATACGATTGGATACATATATTTTTTATGTTACACAATAATAAAGAAACTTTAACTAATATTGAGCACGACAAATCATATAGTACTAAAAGAACTCTATTTGAAAAAAATTGTAATAAAAATAAAAAAGATTCAAGCCAGAAATTTACCTGATGAATGTCGATCCCTCTAGTGCATTTACAATATATATATCCAAAACCGCGATAATTGGTGTGTTATTTTGACAGTGTAATTTGAGAACCGCCAAGAAATGGTCATTCAAAAAATATTGGGAAACATACAAAAATTTTTTTTACTAATTTAAAAATGAATTGTTTTTCTAAATATAATATTTAACAATTTCAAATCCCTGAAGAGAAATCGAATATTGCGAAAAAGTACGCTAGATAATCTAAGCTATTCGAATCGGCCTATTTGTCGAACGAAAAAATTGTTCACATTATGCGAACAATCGCCTTTGATAAATTATGTTCAGTTAAAGTTTCCAACAAAAAATATGACCCTTTTTATTTTGACTGTAGAATAATTTGAGCTTATGTGCTAAAAGTCAAATAAATTATCACACCAACAACATGTTATCAAGATAACTGTAAAGTCGTGTAAAAATTGACACTGATAAAATATGCATTCATTAATAGAGGGCAGTACATTTTTTTTCATCTTAAATAAATCAATTATTAATAAAATTATTGATAGCTAAGCCAAAAAGTATGGCAGATATATTATTTGAAAATATTTCATATTAAATATAAAAATAGTCTGAAACATAACTAAATGAATAGTAAAATGCAGTAAATTTTCGATTCAGCTGTGTTATGTATTGAAATTCACATGTGAGTTAACAATTTAATGGTTGGGTACCATGGTTTCTCAAAATATTAATCTAGAAAAATGTAAATTACAATTACACTGAACTGAATTCCTTGAGAAGATTCGATATTTGCTTATATATTTAAGAAGCACGATAAATATTCTTTTAAGATATTTTTTTATTATAAAATGCAGCAAGAGATGACTCGACCAATATATCGTGGCTGGTGGCAAAATTGTTAACTAGCGTTATCAAGATACGGCTAGTACCTGTCAGTAAAAGGAAGCATTCTTTTTTCAATGAAGTCGTTAAGATACATACATGATATTGCAAATGGCGATGCGTACAAACATAATCAGATCTGTGAAAACGAATATAATTCATAATACACTATCAATAACGATCTGAATCGTGTGATTGCTTGGAACCTAGCGCCCTCGGGAAGCGGCCAAATTATAATAGACGATTTATGACGATGATTTACGATTCGTGAATATTTTTAATTAACAAGCATCTTACTTGTTAAATTTGTTAATTATAGTCTTCGCTAAAAACATACTAGATTGATAGTGGACAGTGTTAATAATGTCGAATCAGTTTGGACAAAAGTAATCTGAGCACTAAAGCATGTAAGTACCCTCAATGGGAGTCAACACGGCACGCGACCCTCGTAGGTTTTCTATTCTCAGCAGGGTCGCAACGATCGGAAGGGCTATAAATAAGGGCCAGGACTCGAACTCCGGGCCTGCGGGGTGGCAGACAGGAAGTGCGATGGCAGAGGAGGGGCTGTGGCATAAAAGTATTGCATTAATCATTCACGATGTAGCACGTATCTTAGGGCTTTTCGGCAAAGTCTTTTATCTATATGCCGGGGAAGATGATTGGTACTCGTAGTGACTTATATATTATACAATATGATAACAGTATATCCTAAAGCAATACATTTTAAGCGTCATTACTATTAAGTATTAACATTGTATGTATTTCTAGAAAATATTTATTTTACAAGTTATCTTTCACTGGTGCTGTTAAAATCTGTATAAAAATTCAGTATGGCGTGTGATAAAAAATATTGGTCAGTTCTGCTTTATTGTTTTGCAGTCATTGGTCAGTGATTTTGGGCGTTCATGTACTCGACTGTGGTATCATGGTCCTCAATAGTACCTCACACGGGTACATATTTTATTATTGAATTGACATTCAATTGGTAGAAATTAGACTTACAACATTGAGCTCTAATTTTTTTTAAGCATGATTACTCGGAACTATGATTAAACTAGGGTTGTCGAGTCGGAGCCATGTTTTTGGTTAATGCCAGAGTCGTAAAAAACGAGTGGCTCAAACAAACTTTTCGATTAGACAATTTTGAAGAATATCTTAATGTATTGACTCCGCAACCCTGGATTATACCAATTTTATACTTGGCTTTGTATAATGTTTCCGAAGTATTACATATAATATCATCGTGCTCATTCTCTCGTCAAAACTTATATTTATGATTAAAATTTTAAATATATTATTGTGCTTAGAGTTGTACTAAAACATACAAAAAATATGGCAGAGTTAAATTATTCATAAAATATTTGATGCTTGACAAGTGAGAAGATCAATCATAGTTCTAACGATGATCGATGCCCGAATAGAAACTAAAAACCACATCGAAAATAGTACAGAGCAAAATATTTTAATATGTTTGTCTCAATATTTTGCTCATTTGCTTACTGGCTCAGTAAAATTGTCACTAGTAATTTGAACCTAAATTGAATTTATTTCACAACTCATTACGGAATAGTTCTTTATTTAAAAAATATAAATTAGTACAAATTTAAGTTAGTCAATTTTAGTTTATTTAGTAATATTTTAATTGATATCCTGTAAATTATTTTCAAAATTCTTGATCCATTTGTTTTATATACCTGGTAATAAATGACTCAAAATTTTGTCTGATGATAATGCAATGAGTGAAACCGGTTATAGTATAAATTATATAAATTTATAAATATACAGCTATATGTAACATTGTGTATTATTATGTGAATATAATGCCTTTTCACTAAGAAGTGACAATTGAGAGATTTAATGAAACTATACTTTACTATACTAAAGAAGATTATATAATATGATCTGAACATTTATTAAACATTTGTAAAGACTTATCCCTAATTAGAAGCCGGCTGGACGTTGAATCTCAATTTATTGAGCTTGTGCAGAAAGAGAGAGTGTGTGTGTGAGCTAAAGTATTTTGGGATTTGTTCTGCATATCACTCACACATATGCACTCCTTAACTGTCTACACATCAATTGTTGTATAATAAATTAGCACTGACTATCAACTGGTAATGATTATATATAGCATAGGTTCCGAATCTTTTTTTGGTGACGACCCCTTTTTATAAATTGCATGTGACCCGCGACTTTCATGCAGTTGAAATAGTCATTTATAATAAATTGACTGAATAAGTTGGCGACCCACAGATTGGGAACCCGGGATATATAGGAATATTAATTTGTCGTAACGTGTAAGGCGATATAAGAATTTCGTATTTTTTTTTAAATAGTTTTAGAAACTTAATTACTTTGGAAATTATACAAGTGAAAGAACCCTCAGTAGAATGTAATCAAGAAAAACCAGCTTTATGTAAAAAAGTTGTAGTTGATACTTTTACCGAAGAAATAGAACACCAATTTCTGGTCAATATTCTGTTGACTATGTCACGTCACCTGTCAAATTATGCATAAGCTGTATTGACAGGTACCTGGCTACTAAATCCAGCAATCAAATAATATGAGCGTTACTGTCAAGTATCGGTTCCGTAATTGACTCCACTTATTGAAGTTGCTGATACCTGATACGTAATCACGTGAACTCTGTACATCACAAAGATATTTCAAAGTGATATGACTCGCATTATACAATTTAATCGTTTGTTTCGTTGCTTGTATGTCCGTTCACTGATCGGGTAATAATCCCACCACAAATATTCACGTCTATTGATTGAAATGACATATACTTGGTAGAATTCCATTAAAACACAGCACATTAGCATTGTATATTAGCTGCACAAAATTCATAAGGTAAAAGTTTTGATTGTTATTTCGGCTTACGCCTTTGTCAGAACTATGATTAAGCGTACAGTTACTGATCTATATATAGCTGTGTGGAAAAAGTATATGTACAATATATCTTATCTTCTGTTTTAACACCCTAGTTTCATATTGTGATGATAAATTCTAAAATGTGAAAAGTTTATCTTATGCATTTCTCAAAGTGAAAATTAATCTGGGGTTTTTAGAGAATAAACGTAAATTGTGAATAAGTATTGTAGTAAGATGATTTATGATGAGGTAAATGTACGTTTAAGCATAGTTCTGATGAAGCCGTAATCCCAAATAGCTATTAAATATATACCATATAATTTTTATAGAAATATAATACATTATAACTCGGTGAAAAAATAGCAATGTATTTTGGTTCAACAACATTTTTTTTAAGATATAGTTGATAGCTATTTCGGCTCACGCCATCGTTAGAGCTATGCTTAAACGAACATTTGATTATATATTTATAACTGTGTAGAAAAGTTACACAATACATCTTGTCTCCTGTTTTCACGACCTAGCTTGTTTCTTGCTCGCAATAAAACTAAAAAATTTCAAAAATTGTAAATGAAACTAAGCAGGCGTCTATATCAGTGAGCTTAAGTATTGGGCAAAAAGGACATCAATGACGACATCTTAAATGAATAAACAAATCTTATAAAAAAATGATAGAACTAAAATACATTGCTATTTTTTCAGTGTGTTAATATTCAAGTCATTCATTTGCTTATTTGAAAGTCATCAGAGCGTCCTGAAACTCTGTGGAGTTCACTCTAAGCACCAGAATCTGCGGCGGATGACAGAGCCTTTGGATCCAGGTTTATCTGGGATATCTGCCAATGTCAAATATTTGTAAGAAATTGATGATATGCTTGGTTTTTAAAACCTTCCGACTGCTAACATCTCAACTGTTGAGACGGGTTATTTCAATGTGTTAATAGATGAATCTTAGAATTACAATAGTATTAAAGTGATATTTTAAGATACCGCCTGATTTGAACACATAAGCTTAGTAACATTGTTTAATACCAACACTACTAAATTATTTCATTGAATTGAATACAGTATGCACAGACTATCAGGAAATAGTTTCATATAAGTATTGATAAGTAAAATTCATAAAAGATAAAATTATCCAAGAATGCGAAACATCTAAATATATACTGCTCTTGAACTGTATTTTTCAAAATATTTTTTTTTTGTTTGGTGAGATATACTTCCATTTTTCTCTTTACTCTTTACAAGATATGAATTTCCCCCTGAGCCTTAGTAGTAAAATATTTACACTCGTGAGGATTGTTGTTCAAGATTCGACTGTCAGTAATAACTATATATTTTTTATTTGACATTTGAGGTCTTGGGCATTGGCGTTTGTGGTGTCTTTTCTCCTCGAGTTGATGTCAAATATAAAAATGTGACAGCCATAATAAATTGTAATTTCTTATATTAAAATAAAAATAAGGTACACTGCAAATAAATAAAAGAATAACTTTAGAAATATTTTTAGTTCATGATATCGACTGAAGATGCTTGATTGATTTCAATATCAAATTTGAATTGTGGAAACTTTGCTTGATTCCACGTGCTTAATAAGCTAGATTTCACCTTTCGATACTTTCAGGCATTCTAATATATTATACGGATGCAACAGAACTGACGCATAAAAAAACCGGTATTAAAATTTTTTAATAATTTTACATTTTTATTCTAAAATTCAAATAGGTATTTCTCTAATCAAACTGAAATAAATAATATATAATTTAGATAATATTGCAATTTTTTTAAATGATAATGGATTTCCATCAAGTATGAAGAATCTACACATTACAATTGATATCCACTTTATTTAAACAATCTTTCATATCGATTACTTACATTTATTTTAAGCTTATGGTGCAAATCTGTTCATAAAAAGAGAGAGACTTTTTAACGCAGTTACTTGGTTTTGTTCTTATCTATGAGTACGGTCTAACGAGTTCACCACAAATGGGCATTATAATAGCATACACTTAACCAAATAAATCTCAATCAACCCATTTCGCCCAAATTTTAAATAAGCGCTGTTCCAGTACGGGCGAAAATGTAATAATATAATAACACTAATAAAAACGCCAAATTTGATAGGTGCTAAAATAAAATAATGTAGGAACAGCAAAACTTTGAGAAGTAGGAACGGAGCCGCAGGATTTATTGCCTCATGAAAAGCGATAAGGGCCGTTCCTCGTCACGCATATCCTGTAAGTAACTTCACGAGGTGGATAATCAGATCATGATTTCGCAGAAGAACGATCCACGAGACGTGAAGTAACGAATAAATTTATTCAATAATCAATCAAATATTTTGGCACCAATGTAATTCATATAAAAAATACATGCTCCTTCCAATGAGCTCCGCGAAAGAACTACTTCGGCAACGAATTGGCTATTTAGAGCCACGTTTCTTGACCTATTTTTTTTTCGTCATTAAAAGTTTGATATTAATTTACAGTGCCTTATAACGATATATTTTTGAGAATTGTCGGGTGTTGGGGCTACGAAGATTTTCAAATATACCAGGTGCATACACCAAAAGGTTGAGAATAATTTTTGAGAATGGCTACTATATATCGACCACGTTACTTATGCGCGTGGAAACGTAGCGCTGTGTACATTTCCGGTCTGACAAAAAAGTTGGTAGAGTTCGAAAATTTTAAATTCCCTACATTCCATTAATACTTTTACATAAAAATATTTATCTATTATAGGTTTTAATGTTCATTAATACCGTGGCTTATTAATCGTAATTTTTGTGGTCTATTCATTCGCTTTATCCAGGGGTTTCAAATTTAGTTTCATCATTCGCCGCATTTCCGGGCGCACTGTTATAGCGGTCGGTCAATACGTTTGTAAGTTTGCAAATAAGAAAAGAGAAATGTACCTGACCATACATATTTTTTCGACTTATACGAGGTCAAAATGAGAATACTATCATTCATATTCTTATTGACAAATCGTATGTTCCTGTTGTTGTTTTTAAAATTCATAGACAATACTTTTTTGTTCTTATAATGGGTAGAACTTGCATGCTTATATGTGTCCCGTTATTTAAAAAAATAACAATGTTCTTCAATATTGCTTTGGATGTCGACATATTCTAATTATAATGTACGTTTTGAATTCCTCAGGAATTTAACTATCGATCCACTCTTAAAATCGTACCTCGCAATAATCATTGTACATTACCAGTGGAACACCCAGTGAATAACGCAAATTTTTTACTTTAAAAAAACAAACAATTTATGTCCTAGATTTTCCAGAAAATATCATGAGTATACAATTTGACATTAGCAATTATCAGAGAATTATCATTTTGACCTGGTAAAATTCAAATGAAATATATTGATTGAATTGGCATTCACTTGGTAGAACTCCATTATAACACGGTGAAAAAAATAGTAATGTATTTCTGATATATAATGTATAGATAATTCTGATGATGGCTGGAGCTGAAATAGCTATCAACTATATTTAAAAAAATAGTTTTGTAGAACTAATATACATTGCTATTTTTTCACCGTGTCGAATGAAATACTTGGTCAGGTTTCAGTAAGCATGCTTGATAAAAAAGATGCTGGATAAAACTATTATAGTAGGATCCATACGCCATCAAATACGAAGTCTCAATAATTACTTCTGAACCTTGTCTATCATAAGATAATATTTCAAAATCTGACCTACGTCGAATTTAAGTTAATTGACTGATTCCTGGTCAAATCTCATTATGTAATGAGATTCGTCAAAGAGTAATTAAAAAATTATAACATTGCTTACATTCTTCATCACTCACCTTTCATAAGCTACACTATATTTACGCATTTGGCATGTATTTAACTAAGTCTCGTTTTGGGTGAATATTTATAGTCTAGCGACAGTAAAGTGACAATTTACGACTCAAATGTTTGAGGGGTGGCAGATTGGTCTGATTGGAGCGGAATGACGAGGATCCACTGCATTTTTCGCATACCATAGTATTTATATGTCTCAAGAGAAAAATTCCTGGATCAATACAAATGCAGGGACGTAGTGAAGAGGTAGGGTGATGGGAGGTCAGAAGACCCCCACCGTCTCCCTTTTTGGAGTCAATAAATCTTAGACTAAGAGTTATTAAAAAAAGATATAATATAAAAAAAAACAAAACAATCATTTAATGTAGCTTAGTTTGATAAAAAGATAAACTTTTTTACTATTCTATTATTTTTTTTCATCCAAATTCATACTTTTTATATGTTTTCATATATTTCGCATACCCAATGGTAGAGATATGTTAACACAAATGTCACCTTATCTAAAACATCAATTTTAATATTGGTTATAAAATATTTATACTCAAGTTAATCTGCAATGAAAGTTTTTTACACATATTGCTTGGAAGAAAAAATATTACGTGGCCAGTAAGGTCACAAATATTTTTTTTCAATTTAATTTAAAATATCCATCAAGAAGTGATAGTTAACACATTAAAAATGAAACACGTCGTTAAACATAAATACAGCGCCCAATGTCTTATTACAAAAAACGTTTATACAACTTTCGTACAAAATTTTAACATAATATTGGTGTTAAATTTTTCTTTTGTTTTTTTTTATTATCTTAGATATAATAGAACTGGAATAAAATATCACGAAGATCGTCGATCTTCTGTAGTCTAAACGTTAAAAACACTGAAGACATCAAAAATTCAAAGATATACAAAAGTCAATGAAGCGAATTTATTTCTTCGACGTTTTTATTTCGTAAAATTATAAATAGCAGGCGAATTTATAAAATTCGAAATAAATTTAACTGTTCATTATTATATTTGAACGACCATAATAAAATTTTTAAGGCTTTTATTCAAACTCCATTAAACGATTTACATAATTTTATAACACGGCAAATTATTGCAAAAGAAATTATAATTTGAATCCGGTACATTTACTTTAAAACAAAAATCAATCTTTTGTTCGCATAGCAACTGATTATTGTTTGTACAATTATCGCTCTTGACAATCCTGACTCTAATGTTCCGTGCACCAAGTCAGTTTAACTTCAATTTATTGAATTTCAAATATAATTAATATATATATACGCATTGAAAAATTTTAATTTATTGGAGAATATTTTTTGCAGTTTGACAAACGATTAATAAATACTTCACGTGAAATTTGCCCCAAGAGTCAATCGTTTACTTTTCAAATTTGAATTATTATAACTTTGTACGATTCCACATGTGTTGTCACTAACGACCCGAGTTTCGTCTTTCGGCATCTTCAGGCATTCTATCACACGGATGCAACATAACTGACTGAACTAACTGAGTTTACTTTTCGACAAAATTTCGAGTATTGACAGTTTTACAAAAGTTAACATAATTGTTGGATTTTCATCAAGCACCTTTAGTCGAAATAATAAATTATATTTTTCTTATTCAAAGACAAACTAACTTTCAATAATCTAACGGATGTCAGTTATGATGTGTGATAGAATACACGAGGATGCCAAAAGGCGAATCACGGTTCGTTAGTGTTAAAACATGTGGAATCGTAAAAAGTTTCAATAGTTGAAGTTTGATTTTGAAATTTCACCAGGAAATTTCAGTCAAAGGCAATATATATTTAGGATTTCTTTCAATAATCGCATTTTTTTTGGTTGTTAAATATAATATTGCATCTGTGTGATAGAATGTCTAAAGATGCCGAAAGGTGAAATCTAAGCCGTTAATGGAATCATACAGAGACTCAAGAATTCATATTTATTACTAATAACTGTAAATTTTAAATTAGCTCTAAATTTGAAACAGACGTCACAAAGCGGCTTTATTCCGCATTAATGTAATGAAAAAAAAACAAGGTGAGAAATATACTTTCTCATTTTATTGTTGGTATTAAAATCTGTGAAAAATGTGTACGACACCATGCATCATACTTATTTCTTTAGCTAATATGGAAAAATTGCGCCAAAATTGTGAAGCACCTGCCGTGTAATTTGAGCGCTTGCCAAAATTTTGAGTAGGTGGTGTAACGCCCTTTATCTAGCAAGTTGTTTGCCTGCGCCGACGGACGGAGGCTTTGCTCACGTCGGAGGCTTCGAGGCGAAAGCTTTGTGCGCCAGCTCCTTCAGGTCGGCACTCAGCCAAATCTTGCAACAAAGAAAGCTCGGTCAGACACTAGATGGGATTGTTTGTTTTAGGCTGAAAGCTTACTTCACTTCCATTTTTATGATAAGGTTTTTCTTGTATTCCAATACTTGTATCAATTTGAATTTTCTTCAACCGCCGAAACCATTCTGCATGCATTAATTTAACTATCGAATAATATCAAGTAAAAGTTTCTACATTGAATATATTGAAGTGGAATTTTCTTAAATCTATTTGTTTTACAGAAAGAATTGAAATAATGCAGTTAATTTACCATCAACTTTTTTGGCAAGGTGACAAAATTATATTCAGAATAAAATCTGACTTTCGTGGTCCAGTTTAAAAAAAATCGTTCAAACTGTGGGTCATATGGCATTGTATTAGTAACCCAAGAGAAGTTCTTTTAAACGAAAACTTAATCGTTTCTTTATCAGTTTTTCAAAATTAGCAGAGATGTATAGGATGGAGCGGTAAAGAACTTGAACTGAATTATTAATTGCTGTCACTATGCCTTTTTTTAAAAGTCGGGTCACCCATGCCGATAGTAGATTAAAATTAGCCGTAGAACACTAGGAACCCGTAACGGATGCCATCGACTTACGTCACAACACCCGAGCTTCCCAAAATGGAGCCAGCAAAAAAAAACTTTTTTTTTCTTCAAGGGGGCGCTGTGGCTTGAAAAAGTTTGGGAAAAACTGAAATATACCATGGACTCGCCCAACTTTCGAGAAATCATAATCACATTTAATTTAAAACAGAATTCGATGTAATATTTATCATTAATTTAAAGTGTTTTAATTTGCAATCATATTAAGTAAAGCAACCGGTAAAATGTTTATAAAACGTTAATATACTAGTTTCTGTTGACTTAAGCACTCATTTGTTATCTTTGATGGAAATTTAATAATTATACTCCGCAAAAGAGATTTGAAATTAATTGCTATGAAATGTAAATGGAATTGAATCATAACGTTTTGCCTTCAATAATAAAATCGTCCTGCTTTAAGTTACAGCTGACTTGAAAGTGTCGGCACTTATCTAATCACAGTGCCCTAATTCAATTATTTAACATATAAAGTCTAAAATTCCTTCTTATAAAATCAAAATAACGCTTTTGAGGCAATCCCATGAAAGCAAATGTGACCGATAAAGGGTGAAAAAATCACATCTAGAGTGTAACGATTTTTCACTGAATAATTTGCATACACCGAAGGATCATTCAATGACATCTGAAAAGCTTAAGCTATCACCGGTATCCATATCTTACAAAATATTCCACGTTTTATAAAGTAATTAATTACATTTCACAATTTTAATCGTGAGTGCTTTATATATATTCCATACATTATAATTATCCGTTTGATCTTATGATAAACATTTATGTAACCATTCCTATTTATAATTTAGACAATATTGACGTCTTATAGAACGTATCTAAACAAAAAACGTTTTGAAAGAAAGAATTGAGAGTGATTTAATTATTCAACTTTTCATTACAGACAGTGAAAATAGAATAAAATTACTAGAACGGGATTCATTATCAGCTTGTATAGAAGCCCTCAATTAAAAAAAAAAAATGATCTTAGAGAAAAGCGATGACCTATCAAAATATCAACCAGGACTCGCTCAATTTCTGAGATGTAAATATGAAAGCAATAAATTACATATTTATCAAAGACGTTTTTGAGAACAGGTATAAAATAGACGGAAAACGGCTAGGTATCTTTTGCTGCACCAAAAGTAAATTTATTTTTTGATAAATTTCAAAAGGCAGCAAAATCTCATGTTTCATAATACATTTATTCCATTTTTTTAAAATTGTAGTAAAGTAGGGATTTCATATAAGAATAATGTGTTTTATTAGTTTGACAAGAAGCTTGCGAAAGCCCTAACAAGCCAATTCAAGACGCCCCAGGCTGAGAGCAACATCAAAGGTAGAAATTCATTTAAAAACCAATCAATGTATGAAAATAACAACCAGAACTTGACACACGTCAAAAGAAAAAAAATCCTTATATATTTAATACATTTTGAAAAAGATTGTATTTATTATGGTATTTTACCGTTTTTTTCACATTCAAAACGGAAGTTTTTTTAATTAACAAATTTAAAATACATGATAAACACCACTGATCTAATTTCGTTTTATTAAAAGCATAAACTCTTAGATAAACACAAGTGTGTGCGAATTGTTAAATGGAAATGTGCATTAGTAAAAATCCTTTTTATTGGAATGATTTCTACTCAAATGAATTGGCCATAAAAGCAGAAGATTAATGGGCTGTCATTGATAGAGTCGGCGGTAAAATTGTGTATACATAATATATATAAAAATAGTAATTATTGCTTTGTTTTTCATCTAAATCTGACATATCTTTCGATTCTCCAAGAAGCATCTTCTGATTAACTATATCGAAAGTTATTCATTATTCATTATTAAGTGAGTAGTCAATCTGAATCAAATTTGTTAAAAAACGTGTCAGAATTAAAAGAAAATATTTAATTTTCAATGGACCTAGAATGATAAACAAATAAAATTAGATTTATTTTCTGTAATACGGCCCGGCAAAAAACTTTGTAGTGTATGCCTTATTTTAATAATGTCTCAATACTATTCGATGTTGGTAGTATCTTTGAGAATATCGCGAAATCGTTTTAATGAAAACAAATGATGAATCGAAACACTTTGAGCGTTTTCGATGGAAAAGTTGGAGAATCGTTTAATCAAACTGTAACTTAAAATTTTACTCAAGTGCGAGTTATGGATATTTCGAATACACAATTAATTAAAGTTTTTTCCATCGACTGATTAATGAAAATGTCAAATCTTCATTAAACAAAGAAAATTAAAATAGCTGGAATAAAATTTAAAATTTATTTATTAATATATTTTAACCGTATTATAATTAAATACACGCTCAGCATATGACTAAATAATAGAGGTATCTGAACATATTTTCTAGTAGAACTGCTTATTAACCATTTGTTAACCTTCTTTATCAATGAAAGTAGTTGAACGGGACAAGTAGTGTTTATTTGTTGTCACTAGTCCGAGTCACTAGGTTCCTAGTCCTAGGTTCTCTCGGGGAGAGATAGGAAAGAAATTTTATCATACATGACTGTGCATTCGAACAGTAATACAAACTTTGAAAACAACTTTATGATATCGGCTGAAGGTGCTTGATGGAATTTCAATATCAAATCTGTTTGATAGTTCTGTCAGTTATGTTGCATTCGTGTGATAGAATGCCTGAAGATGCCGAAAGGCGAAACCCGGGTCGTTAGTGACAAAACATGTGGAATCGTACAAAGCTGTCACAATTCAAATTTGAAAACAACGTTTGGTGCTTTTTTTTCGGTTTGCAATAGCGATTAAAAAACCTGCTAAAATACGTAAAATATCACATTCTTTCAATCGTTAAACTAATGCCTGTTATTTTACATGCCAATGTAGTACTTAATATAGTTTTTCTAATAATGTTGATAAATCTTCAATTATAATGTTTGATTATTTATAGAAATTATAATTAAACATTTCAAGTCTATTGCTATATTATTTTATATGATTTAATTTCAATTTAAGCACATGAGGACGAAAAGGGAAACAATATTTAACATTTCAATGCGTATACAATCAATCACTTTAATTTATTCACATACTTTTGTCGATGATACATTGTCAATATTTTATATTAAATATTATAGCATTTCTTAAATATTTTTTTCTGTTTTTTTGGTCTAGGGGTAAGAGATCTACTCTACGTCTACTATCTAATCACGTCTGTTTAGTTTCAAGTCGCTGTAAAACAAATCATAAATTAAAAAAAAATCCGTACAGTAACTAAAGCCTCAAAATATCGCATAGGATTTCAAACACTGTTGGAGTTACAAAAGATATAAATTCAAATCAACGATCAAATTTCTTTACATTTATTCACGTATTTCAAAGGCGGCAAAAAGCACCCGTGGAAAATGGATTGTTATTTTTTTCATTCTAAAAGGTAATATATCAACAACCGTGTTCAAAATTCACCAAAAAGTCAAGGCAGGACTATGAAGACCTTTGAGAGGTAAAAAGATTCAGTTATGTTATTTTTTTGTTAGTGTGAAAAGGGTACATTATCAAATATACATATATAAAAGAAAGAGACTTTTACTTTTTTTCAACACATTTGCCCTCATCCGCCCACCACTGCTTTCCTATCCGTTAATACAACACGGCAGTATCCAGTGGTGTAGAAAACGTTAAGCGTATCATTTATGTTTTATTTGAGTGCGAATATCTTCGGCGCAACTACTCAAGACTCTATGCCGTCCCTTGGGTATGTAGAAAATTAATTTCTTAGGATCAGTCCGTCGCATGAATGGCGTCGCTTCTGTCATGAGGTCTTCTCGCTCTCCGTATGACGCCGTTATTCAAAGAAGAAACCCGAATTGTGAGAATTCTAATGTGTTAATAATAAAAGTGAAAAGCTAGTCCTTATCATTTTATTAAAGAACATTGAAATGTTAATTAAAAAGCTTTCTACAAAATTTTGAAGAACTGAAATACATTACTAATTTTTCATCGTATTATAATGGAGTTCTACCGAGTAAATGCCAATTCAATCAATAAAAAGCTTTCGGTGAATTTGCATAATATATACTAATTGTGATTTTACCCACATCCGCATTAACCCTTTCTATGCCTGAAGTTTTATTACGGCCAGATACGGAGGGCCGTGATTTTATTAATACATGGAAGCTCTTTTTAAAATCGATATTTCAGTGATTATAATACAAAATATGTACTGTAACTGTAAGTATAACACTATGCTCCTAAGAGATGTCGCTATGTGGTTGAAATATTCAAATTATTAAAATTGTCGACCTTCACTTTTAAGGTGTTTACTGTCACTTCTTGATGGAAAGGCATGATATTTTAAATAATAAAAACACATTTTTTTATTACTTATTTTCACAATATATTTTTTGATCAGGACCGGTTTCACTCATCGCGAGCCGACCGCAAGTGGACCGTATATATACGCGTATTTTGTATGGCCGGCACTGCGCTCATGGAATTATAGACCGCATTTATACGTCTCTGGCAGAGATCCGGTTAATATTTCCGAAGCATTTACGGTCACATTGGAATTAGTATGGCAATATAATGTGTTAATTAACTCATAATAACGGCAGGGTCAATTTCATCAATGCCTTCAATATATTATATTAAACAATATAATAAGCACTATAAAAAAGTATTATTTGATAACTGAACCAATTGACTATAATTTATGTAACACTAACCACGTCGTTGGGAAGTTTACTCACACAGGCACAAAAATTTCTAAGAACGAATAAAGATTATCTTTATTTTTTACAACGAATTCGGAAAAATGCTACATGGTAGAGTTCTGCCCGATTTTTTTACTGTGTATCTGTTTACGTAGGTCTTATTAATTTTATTATATTCTGGAAATGAGGCGTACCATCTGGGCTCTATGTTGAAACAATTTCCTGTAATAAACACTTCGATATATTAATTGGTAACCGTATAAGCCTTAATCATTCAATAAATTATAATAAACGGTATCTAATAACAATGCCAATAGTTTATAAGACAGCTTAGTTACAATTAAATTAATAAAAAAGCAATTTTCATTACTATTTCTGCCGATATATAATGTAATGCTCAAGATCATTTTTGCCAATCGCAAAAATTATCGAATGATACAATACAAATTAAATAAGGTTTTTATAACAAGTTACAATTAGTTCCACAGAATTTATAAGATTTAAGGCTTATAGCTATTTCAAATTCAATAATGTTAAAGTTATCTCATCATATTTGAATTGTTACAACATTGTACGATTCCACGTGTTTTGTCACTAACGACCCGGGTTTCGCCTTTCGGTATCTTCAGGCATTCTATAGTGACAAAACATGTGGAATCGTACAAAGTTGTAACAATTCAAATTTGATATTGAAATTTCGTCAAGCACCTTCAGTCGATATCAAAAATTATTTCATCATGTTAGTGATCATCGAGGCATGATAATAGTAAATATATTGATGGTAAATCGAGCTAACAAACTCTCTATCCCATCAAAATTTTCCAGCTACTAGGAAGTACTGCATTTACTTATTTACCCTGCGGAAGTTGCATTAAAAAATACACGTTAACGTGAGTATATACCTTGATCGTAGAAATAACCATTTGATAAAATGCATGCACTTCGACTGCATGCTGTGTGACGTCGTCGTAAGGAAATGACTTGTCGTGTTATTTTAAATATCACCCCATGTACATTGCAGAGCTTTTTAAGGGTGTTTTATTGACTTATATGACGCCACCAAGGGGAGCTGTCAGACATTTTGAAATCTTCGTTGTACACACCCAATTATTTATTATTCTGTAATAATTTCAGTTTTTAAAACAAAATTCCTTTGATTCTTTTTGGAAACAAATTATATTAAAAAAAAAACAGTGATAAGTTTTGCTCTAATTTTTTTTACAATTTTCTCCCTCTCTTTTAATACTTTAATTAAATACAAAAGTTTTAATACTTCAATAATTAAGAGGATATATTGTTCCATTTTATATGTTGCTATGCTAAAATTTACTTATATTATTAATCTAACGACGTCAGAATCCGAAATTACTTTATAAAACTCTAGATAAAAGTTTGTTGAGCTAAATATTAAATTATTGAAACTTTATTGATTGAATTGGCATTCACTTGGTAGAACTCCATTATAATACGGTGAAAAAAATAGCATTCTATAGTAGTAATAGTTCTGACAATGGGTGAGCCGAAATAGCTATAAACTGTATTTTTTTTAAATAATTTTGTAGTACTAAAATACATTGCTATTTTTTTCACCGTGTTTTTTCAACTTAATTTTAATGGATTTCTCCCATATACATACAAATTCTATGAAAAGAAATTGATATATTAATTTTTTTAAATTTTATATGTCCTCATTAAAAATATCCTATCTTGTTTTCTGTCTCACATAAAATTTTGCTGACATAAAACTAGTTTCAATAATTATCTACTTTTCTACCATAAGAAAATATAAGTATGGCTTATCAAGGGCTTGGGAAATAGCTGCAAGCAAGTCATTCGTGAGTCTTGGTTACAAACGCACAATTATTTTTTAATTTTTATATTAAAATTACTGTAATTTAATGTAAGCCAATAATTTTAAGTCAGTGAAGACTTATATATGATGTACATAAAGATTTTAGTGTATTTTGACGCCATCACTACACATAAGAACGCACGTTTCCTAATATACATTATGTATGTGTAGATAAAAGATCAGTTATTTACAGCTATACCAACATTTATTCAATACTTTTTTTTTAATTTTACGTTTTGCATACATCTTCTTCAATACCTACCTATATAATTGCTATTGAAATATGTGTAAAAGTTATTTGTCCCACCTTCATCCGTTTTGTGTTTGCAGTCGCTGTTACATGGACGCCTTCCATAACGCAATACTGATACTAAAAATAATCGATTCTACTCTTCATTTTCTAGACCCGATACAGAGCTGCACGTCGCGATCTTTAAACCATACATAATTGTTCTTAAAAGAGAAGAACTGTACTGCAGAAGAGTACTGAAAATTTTCTGAAGTGGGAGAGCTAAATGAAAGAATCGAGAATATCTATTTTCCCATTTGATGTTGCAAATTTACCGAATGCCTCTAAATTGACCTTGGGTGATATCAAATCAGCATTGCCCATTGGCTCCGTATGAGGACGAACCACAGAAAACAGTTGTACTCATTCGGCATTCATCTCTGAGCAGTCTCACTGGCGTGATTAACGATAATGTTATTTAATTAAAGCCGATTCAATTACACATGCGATTCTCATAACTATAAGTGTATGTTATTGTTTTTTATTTAAAAATATGAACTTCAATAAATACATTTGCTATTCTAAACTTTACATGATACGTGTAATAAATACTAGATGAGCAAACATTTTCAAACCTAGATCGTAGTTCTTAGTCGAGAGTATATTTTGAAACTGGAGACGTTGGTAAACTAGATTCCTAATGAGTGAAGTATGTATTATATATAAATATACTAAAGTGACCGTATGAACGTCGTAATTGAATTGAGGCCGTTCTGCATTATTTATAATAGTGTACATAAAATGAATATATATATATAATATTAAACTGAATTCGATTTTGGCTTTGTATACCGTTTCAGAAGAAATATGCAATGCAATAAATCTTCTTAATTGAGTCGTGTTTGACGTTGATGATTAACTAATACGAATATTGAATATGAAGAAGTATTTTAACTTGATAAATTACCCAATTTTCATAACGCCTATACAAAAAACATCCTTATCAAGTCAACTTGAAAATTATCCCAAGAAAGGTCCAAAACAATTTGCTCAAGTTTTCTCACACACGAAATTGATATGCGCCTACCATTTTCCACAAATAGACAACACAATTTCTCAAAACCATTTTTTTCTCCCTATACAAACGTAAATATACTTGCATAGGCCACGTCCGTTAATTAGCAATACTTCTTGTATACCAATTTATTGAGCCTCAAATAAAATTCGACAAATTTACATCACGACAAAAATTGTATATATTTTCGAAAACATTAAGCCTGATCGAAAAAGGCGATTTACTGATCTCACTGGCACATTTTTCCGTCAATTAATTTTCTTACCGATATAAAGATTTTTAATTTATGATATCGACTGAAGGTGCTTGGTGGATTTTTAATATCAAATTTGAACGATGGCGTGAGCCGAAATAGCTACCAACTATATTTTAAAAAAATAGTTTTGTAGAACTAAAATACATTGTAATTTTTTTCACCGTGTTATAATGGAGTTTTACCAAGTGAATGCCAATTCAGTTAATAAAGCTCTGACGATGGCGTGAGCCGAAACAGCTATCAACTATATTTAAAAAAATAGTTTTGTAGAAATAAAATACATTGCTATTTTTTTAGATAGCTCTGACGATGGCGTGACCCGAAATAGCTATCAACTGTATTTAAAAAAATAGTTTTGTGGAACTAAAATACATTGCTATTTTTTTCACCGTGTTATAATAGAGTTCTACCAAGTGAATGCCAATTCAATCAATCAAATTTGAATTGTTTCGACATTGTACCATTCAACATGTTTTGTCACTAACGACCCGGGTTTCGCCTTTCGGCATGTTCAGGCATTCCATCACACGGATGCGTCAGAACTGACGAACTGTCATGTGACATTAGTGACAAAACATGCGGAATCGTAAAAATATGAAACAATTAAAATTTGATAAAGATTTTAGTTCAAAGACATGAATGATTATGATATATATGCAATAAAACAATTTATATTTCTTCAGATTAATGGAGGACAAATGTTCTCACCTGACATACAAATCAATCTCATATACATACTCAGTTAAGAAAATATTTTTTTGATTACATATTTGAAAAAAAATCTTTTTTAGAGTGCGCCACACTTTTAGAAGTGTCTGAAAATATCCTTATGGTGAAACCCTTTCAGGACACGCACACTAAATCATAGAATAAGCCAACGACCCTTTTGCTCTCAAAGATCGGTTTTTTTTTCTAAGCGTCCTTAGATATTATTTTTGCTGCCAGGATATTATTAAAGACTAACCAAAATATGGAGCTTTGGTCCTGAAGTAAAGATGGTCATATGTGGGTGTTTTGATATGCACATGTATAAAATACATATCATTCTAATTCTAATTGAAAAAATATTATTTTTTATAATTTTCATACTTAGTTATTAAATTTAACTTATTTTTCAATCAGTTAACTGTCACCTCAGTAGGTAATATTCTAACACTAATTTATGGTTATAGAGTCAAAACACTATCAATTTTGAAAATAAAGTTTATACGAAAGCTAAATACATAATGTATTATAATGTACGGTATCGACTGAAATTGCTTGATCGAATTTCAATATCAACTTCTAATTATTACAGTAAATTACTCATCATGTCTATCGCATCCGTGTGATGGGATGTCTGAAGACGTCGTAATGTGAAACCCAGGTCGTGAGCGATAAACCATGTATAAATCTACAAAGTTTCATAAATTCAATGATTATTTATAGTTTCTGAAACTAAATTTAGTATCACGTGACTGCTTTATATATGAAAACAGTTTTTCACCCATTATTTTGCCGCGAACTAGTTTTTGAGTATCCAGTGTCAAAAGCGCTTTTTCCTACTTCCGGAGTAGATGGAATACAAAACAATGACGCATATATCTCATTTCAACAAAATATGACAAAGCCATTTTAGCCCTATAACAACGAAAATACGTCATCGATGGTTGATGATCAATTGAGTACCAGTAATGACTCAATACTTAATAAATTTGTTTTCGTTAGAATAGGCGGTTATTTTTCGGCAAAACTTTTATATTCAAATTTGAATCAAGTCATTGCTGTTTTTACTATCCGAAATGCAAAAGTAGTAATCTTTTTTTTAATTATTTACATAAAAAATATCAAAATATTTATTAGCTAGGGTCTAAAAACAGGATCTATTGTTTATTAATAAACGATCCATCAAAAACAGCATAAAATATGTTTGTCTATGTCTGAGATCTATGAAAAATTCAGCAAAAATTATGATAAAGTATGTCTATGAAAACAAATCGAAGTACACGACGTAGTTAATTAGAAAGTATATATATATATTGAATATGAAAATTTGATGCCATTTTGATTAAATTTTGTGTGGCATGATGTGGTTATCATGCGCAGAACATCTGTGACAATCGGTAACACTTGGAATATCAATATTTTAACAAAACACTTTTAACCATTTTCACATTTGAACGTGTTTCTTTACATTTAAAACTGGATGTGAAAAGTATTAAATGTATTCTTTAGTAATATGAAGTGGTTATCATGCGTAGAACATTGTTGACAATATTTGAAATTTGGAATGTTAAAATAATACCAAAATATAGTTAACTTTTTTGTTCTACAAAATTATTTTTAACAAATATAGTTGATAGCTATTTCGGCTCACGCCATCTTCAGAACAATGCTTAAACTAACATTTGCTTATCTATATATAGCTGTGCAGAAAAGGCACATAACACATCCTCTCTCCTGTTCCAACGGCCTAGCTTGTTACTTTAACACAATGACACTAAATTTTCATAATGGAGTTCTACCAAGTGAATGCCAATTCAATCAATATATAGTCAACTTGTTTCTCATTTGAACGAGAATTGTTTCCTTATTTTATAAACTGACTAAAAATGTTTTAAATGTATTCTCTTCAAATTGAGGGAAAATAAAAATAAATCGCAATAATAATTTTAATCCGCTCTCACTTATAAATAATAATATGGATTATTGTATCTTTTCTAGCACACATTTTTACGTGTTGTGCAAGAACAACAATATTTGTCTACGAGCAATGATTGTTACATAATTACTTAACATGTCTTTTAGAACATAGTAAGAATATAAGAGTGTTTATAAAAGCATTTCAGAAGCAGATTGAAACATTTATTATTTATGAAATACTATATACAGCTAAAAAGGTTTTACATAAAAACGCTTAACGAGTTACATCGATAACATGAAAAACGGTTACGGAGTTATTTCATACATATTCATTCTGTGAATGCGAAACAAAATTTTGTTTTACACGAAAAGATTTTGCATTCAAACGAACACAATACAATAGTATGTATCTACATATATGACAATATACAGACTGTCAATATTCCTGTGTATAAACTTCAAAAGAAAATCGAGTTGATTGAATATCATCTATATATGGAAACGGTGGAGAGTGTTTTCTGTATGAAATGCTTATCGCAAAAATCGTGTAACACGAAAAAAATCTATCCGCTAAATGAAAACAACAACTTTAATCAGTCTATCAGACCCCAAATTACTAAATGAAATTTGGTGCAAAAAGGTAAAAAAAATGCAAGAACGGAAGTTTGGTCAAATATGCAACAATGCATATCAAAGTGTACACGAGTGAACGCCAAGCACACGTTTACTGCATCTGTTGGAGCGTGACGTCACGTGGCATATTTCTGCTCTATAAGTCACTACCTGCGTTCAACGAAACCCCTATATCGTATTTCAACACACATCATTCTAAGAGTTAAAAATACTAGTAGGCCATGTGCTTAAACAAAATAAAAATGAAGCCATGTGGTTATTATACTGCGTAATGTAGGTAATGTCATTTTTTTAATTTGGATTTGGCGGAAACTTTGTGGAAATTCATTCTTAATTCAAATTTTGATTGACAACTTTGTGTCATACTATATTTGAGACGTGCTTTACGTTTTTGTGAAGCAAACTGTATCATAAGGTTATTCATTACTAAAGTAAATAGTCAATCAGATTCCTATCTTGAAAATGGAGAGTAGGGTCGGATTTTTCCATTTTTTCAGAACATAGGGAGATGAAGGAGCTAAAATCAAACAACTACTCAATATAATATATTATCAAATAACATTAGTAATCTTACAACTGTTCTCAATAACAATGATAAAACAATCTCATCGTTTATTTGCTGTATGGCTATTCATTGCTAAGGTAAGCAGTGAATCTAATTCTCAGCCTAAAAGTGAATGAATTTACGCATACTGTGAAAAAATAGTAAAGTATTTTAGTTCTACAAAATTCATAAGGTATATAGTTGATAACTGTTTCGGCTTACCCCTCGTCAGATCTATTGATGACGCTGAAGATGAAGAAGCTATCAACTATGTAACTGATAAATTTTGTAGATTGCTATGTTTTCACTGTGTTATAATGGAGTTCTATCAAGTAAATGCCAATTCAATCAATAAATTAACCAGCGATATCTGAAGGTGCTTGATAAAATTTTAATATCAAATTTGAAGTGTTGAAACTTTGTAAATTTCCACATGTCACTCACGACCCGGGTTTCGCCTAGTTAACGCTAGTAAACGATGCTAACTGTTTACTATGTGTCAGTATTATTGCATCCGTTTAATCGAATTCCTGAAGATACCGAACAAGTGTAGAAAAACATAAAATTTAAATAAATAAAATTATAAATGAATATTAGGGTAGATAGATTCTATTTTTACTAGAGATGGGGAGGGGGAAATAAATAATATAAAAATTATCATCACACCTCTAATTACAGATTAATTACTCACGGTTATGAATAAATTTGTCCCAATCAAAAATTGTATAATTTAACGTGTTAACCATCACTTCTTAATGGAAAGGCATGATATTAATCTAGTATATTAAGTCTATATCTAGATAATTAAGTCTATTAATAACTAATAACTAAATTGTATTCTATCAGTTGATAATACTCGCGATGAGCGAAACCAGTCCTGATCAAAAAATATATTGTGGAAATAAGTACTAAGAAATGAGTTTTTATTATTTAAAATATCATGCCTTTCCATCAAGAAGTGACAGTTAACACCTTAAAAGTGTTGACGTTATGAAAATTTTTAAATGTTTTCTTACAAACGACTCGGGTTTCGCCTTTAGAAATCGTCAGGCATTCTACCACACGTATGCAACACAACTGACACACCATAAATAGTTTGCGTCGGGTACAAAACAAAAAAATTATTTGAGTTAAAGGTAGCAGGTGTACAAAACCATGGGTTCAAGATCTAGGAAACAATTTACATAAAATCATACAATATTGATACAAATAAAGGAAATTAGTATAAAAATTAAATGTTCACAATCACTTATTAAGAATTACAAATACAATTATGGTAAATCAATGATCCATTAGGAGCTCTGAACAATCAATTAGGAAGTAAGGAGTGGGAAATTTTAATGACGAAAATAGCCCACACTTACTACTTAATGGAACAAAATAAATTAATATATGAGAATTTTAATGTCAATTAAAGATGAATCGATGAGATGGGAAGATATGGTCAGTCAGGGGCGTTCCAATATGTTCTGTAAAAAAATAAAGTAAAAGGAGGCAATATCATTTTTCAAAAAAAAAAAAAAAATATTTATATGAAATACATATTTATTAACTAATTTAATGAGTATAACAATGGTGACGACGCAAAAGTAGTTTGTACATTTATAAGTTCTTGAACCCATGGCTTTGTACACCTGCTATCTTTAACTCAAATTATTTTTTTGTTTTGTATAAATAGACTTGTTTGTAAATTGTATTCTTTCAGTTGATAATGCTCGCGATGAGCGAAACCTGTCCTGATCAAAAAATATATTGTGGAAATAAGTACTAAAAATGTGTTTTTATTATTTTAAAAATAAATAAGTATATACACAAATCCATAAAACTGTTTAAATATAATTGTTAATTTTGGACTCGAACCCACAAGTGCCCCGATTGATACGACGTTTGCTTCTCGAGTACACTGATCATTTCTAGTTTGCCATCTCAACGTGCTGTACTCAACATGCATTTGTTATTAATATCCCGCGAAACCCTATATGCCGATATCTAGACTCAATGTTTCACATCTTTTGGGTAGATAATATTATTATTTGAGCGATTTGTTGTACTATATAACTGATATTATTGCCTTTTAAGAAGTCAGTTTTGAGCTTTTACAAAAAAAATGACAAAAAGCTCACTTTAGATAAGGTATAAGTGCTAGCAACGGCGGCGTTGAAAGATAAAAACACAAAAAAAAAATACATTTACATTATCAAACATGAGTGATAACATATAAATATTTAAAGTATTGTACACAAAAAAATGTATAGATTTTATATTGGCCATCTAAAACGTAACGCACTATTTCCACAACATTTTAGATTGCGATCAGTTTCGCTCATCATGGACATTTTCAAATGATACCACACAAATTTTAATTGTTACAACTTGCACGACTCCACATGCTTTGTCACTAACGACCCGGGTTTCAATTGCATCCGTGTGATACCTGTAGTTTATATATTTTGACTTTCGCCTTCTCAGAACTATTCTATTTGTGATCTAGTATTTTGATGAAGGC
This sequence comes from Himalopsyche japonica, assembly GCA_028555115.1. Lineage (NCBI taxonomy): Eukaryota > Metazoa > Arthropoda > Insecta > Trichoptera > Rhyacophilidae > Himalopsyche > Himalopsyche japonica. Next base: position 1,824,589 of record JAHFWJ010000455.1, on the reverse strand, counting down.
GTGAGCAGAAATACCTATCAGCTATATATCTTATAAATTGTGTAGAACTAAAATATTTTGCTGTTTTTTCACCGTGTTATAATGTAGTTCTGCCAAGTGAATTCCAATTCAATCAGTAGATTTTCTCTCATGTTCATATCACTTAAAAACACATACGCATAAAAAAATAAAAGATTTGCTTATTTATATAATCATAATATAAATAAGTGAATTTATTATTTGTTTGCCATATAATTTTTAAATATATGTTGAAAATTTACTCTCTTATCTTAATTTCCTTATTAGATTTCATGATACAAATAAGTCAATTGTTCAAATATATCCATACACCTGAAGACTGATTTCTATAGTCATAAAATTTGTACAAAAAAAAAACGATTCAAATATGATAATTATTCTCGATAGAAATCGGTCACATTCTGTGTAAAGAGCTTTAATACATCTAAGTATCTAGAAAGATACCTAAAAACTATGTACGTAGCTAGAACATAATAAAAGTAATGAATGGTTTTTCTCTCAGCTTGAGAAACAACTTGAATATTTTGTGTTATTGATACTTGGACATAAATTAACCGATAATGGTATAGGAAAGTCGTTAAGTGCTCTTTTGACACTTTTATTCGTTTTTAATTAACGAGCAATTTATACGCCGATATCAATTAACGACGATTTCAATCACATTTGTACACAAACGTATGTAAGTCATTGCTTTATATTGAGATAAGTGAGACGATACGATAACTTTCCGGAAATTTGAAATTCATCATCGTAAATTATGATTCTACTGTCTATGTGCAGTTCCAATTTTGAAAATTTTGAAAATCTATTTATGAATTTATCTAACAATTGGTTTATCAGTATATAATATATGGCTTAAAATAAATAAATACTTATATTTTTTTAATGAATATTCGACATGTTTTGTCACTAACGATCTTATTTTCGCCTTTCGGCATCCATGAATAAAATACCTGAAGTTGCTGAAAGGCGAAAAGCGGGCCATCATCGACAAAGCATGTGGAATCGTAAAAGGTTTCAACAATTCGATACTGCTATCAAATTTGAATTGTTGAAGTCGATTTCATAAATTATAAACTGATGAATTTAAGCATTTTTTAGAAAATACAAATCATATTTCAAATAAAAAAAATGTTGCGGCCACGAGTCACTTCCATTAGACCACTGATGTTTTAATGCGGCTACAGTAAAATTTTACGTGAAAGCCACTGACAAAGTCACGCATTCTCTCTTGCTTATTACGTTATTGGGATCAAGTAATTATATAGTCTGTACACATTACAACAGTATATGCTTCAAAATATGAGTGGTCATAATAAGCAACAAAAAAAACATATAAATCGACCACACCTGTGTGTTGAACGTACAAATGTTATATTATACAGTTACACAATATAGACATTCTGTTCCACTGCTATAATTTGGACTGAGATTTGCATGTCCACAGCACCTGGTCGCCTCCATAATTCCACAAAACGTTCCACTTACGCCTCAAGTTGGTGCGGTGTGTGGACGTAAGCTCTCTTGAAAGACGCGATTTGTGGAAACCTAAGCTGAACGATCAATACTCACGAATCTCGAGTGACAAACAATACGGTATTTTGTGGAAAATTCAGAGGTTTTGTGGAATATTTTAGGAGTGTTTACCAATAAGCTTTCGCACACTTCACTGACGCTGGTTCCTGAAAAAAATCAAGATATTTTTGACTATACTATATATAATATATATTATATTATATAGACTATTAAGAGTAGTTGATGGTAAAAAAGTTATTGAAAATACATGTCATTTCTGTTATGAAAAAATAATGATGTTTTAAATAGAATAATTCGATACATTTGTAAGTGGCCCCCTTCATTAGTTGTCAATTATGTTTTTGAAAAAATAAATACTTTTCAAAAAAACAAAATAAACACCGTTCCATAATAATTAGACGCCAAAATGCTCTTTTATAGGGAAGGGTAAGGGGTTTAACCGGTTAACTGCCGGCAGGTACATGTATGGTGGTACCCAGCACGCCGCGAATTTTACGACAAAAATAAAACCTTCTAAACATATCGTTATTGAAAGTGTAATAAAGTTTATTTATAAAACTTACCAAATAAATGAAGGGCGCGTCAGTCGTGCAGTCATTTATCCATAATCATATTAATTTTTAAATAATTGATTTTCCTTAGTATTATTTAAAGCCATTTAAAACGGCGCGTCTTAAGACGTAATTTTTGTATGAGCGGGTATAGAAAAAGAGTCATGTTTTATTTAACGACACCACAGCTGTGGTTATATATTTAACCTAATTGTTTTTTAATTAAGGCTAAACGTCATTACAATCAAATTGAGATTGAAAGATGTCAATCTGGCTGAAAGATTTAATGTACTACACAATCTTAACCACTTGGTCGCCGATGGCGTGCAGGAACGCAAACTCTCTCAAACTCTTCAAAAAATATATTTTTTTATAGATAAATTTAAATCAGATACATCTACAGTATGCTATCTGATTTCCATAAATTAAAAATTTCCAAACATTCGAGTGTTCCAACTGTACCAATATTTTTTTTGATTTATACATTTTTTGTGTAAGCCAACGACCATACCACGTTGTTAGCACCGGCTCACGTGCGATCACCGAAGTTAAGCAACATTGGGCGCGGATAGTGCTTGGATGGGTGACCGCTCGGGAACACCGAGTGCCGTGTTCTCTTGGCTATGGGAAGGAAAACCCAGACAGAAAACCGAACACCAACCCGCCTGGGCAGCGTGGTGTTGCTATGTCCAAACCCCCCCTGAAAAAAAAAAAGCAGGGGGAGGCCTTCATCCAGCAGTGGATCGACCCCGGCTGATGATGATGATGATACATTTTTTGTGATGGCCATCGAATTTATTACAAATGAAATCTATACACATCACCGAAAATTTTGCGAGATAACATACATTCATAAAAGAGACGATATTCTTGAAAAAAAAGGAATTTCTGTAGCTAAAAATCGACTTTTTTTTATATTTGTGTGGCAACCCTAAAAAAATATGGTTGGACTTATTTTAATCTTTTTGATAAAAACAATGTATCAAATGATTTTTCGGGGATGTATAATTGCATTTCCATTACGTCAAATAAAAAGAGTTGAAAATGGTGAAGTCCAAAGACTCAAATAGTGATTTGAACGGTTTTGGTTCTTATGACTGTATGTCATCACCTCATCTTATATAATAGATTATAATTACTTTTAAGGTGTTAACTGTTACTTCTTGATGGAAAGGCACGATAGTTTAAATAATAAAAATACATTTTTTAGAACTTATTTCCTCAATCAATTTTTTAATCAGGAGCATTATCAACAGATCGCTCGCGATGAATGAAGCCGGTGCTGATTAAAAAATATATTCTCGAAGTATTAAAAATGTGTTTTTATTATTTAAAATAGATTTTAAGTGTTAATAAGACTATTTTGAAATTTAAGATTGAACATTGTGATAATAAAATAGGAATTTAAAATATTTATATTATCAATTTTCCAAGAGTGTATTTGTAAATGATATAGTTGATGTGATTCGAAAAAAATCATGTTTAATTAAAATCGAAATATCAAAAATGCTTAATATATCAACATAATTAAAGATATCAACTGAAAGTGCTTAATGGAATTTAAATATCCGATGCTTAAAAATGTGAAATCGTATAAGGTTTCAACAATTAAAAATATAATATGATTGTTTATTATTTCTAGAATCTATCGGTCTTTATCGAATATGCGTACAATTAAGATCAGGTACAAATATGTCTTTCTAGAGCTCGACGCTCTCTAAATATATTTCACAAATCATTGGAATACCGGTTCCGGTGATACCGGTATTGCAATACTTTATTGCAACCCTGCTCAACACGGAAGCTATTTGTTTAATTATCAATTACTAATGTACAAATCTACTGTATTATTCAAACCATACATTAAAATAATCATGTTAGACTTGTTGGCCATATTAACTTGATATATATGATTAAAACCAAAGAACATTACTGATATTCATTCATTACTTTGTAGGTGCAGTAAAAAAAAATATTTAAAACATCCATTTATTTCAGGATCTTTTTTCTACTTAGCAGTCAGTATCCATTGCATGAAACTTCATTAGCATACCAACTCCCCTAACCTAGGAATAGGATTTTTTGGATGAAAGGGGATAAATGTTTCGTATGACGTCATCCAAAACGTGCATGTGCGTGCTGGTACAAAACTTTCTCCTTTCGATTCCTTCTTCGAGTCAGTCTGGATCAGTGATGATCAACCATTCAAATTTTACTCATAGTTTTTACGTTAACATTTAACATTACTTTTGATGATGTGTTGAAAATGAACGACTCGTTTCGACGTCGTACTCGAAATAGTTTTTATCTTTGACAATATATAATAAAGAAGTTTTATCTTGAAATTTCATCAATCACCCTCAGTCGATGGCTTAAAACACATATTATATATAAGATATTACCAAGGCTCATCTCATTGCTATGTTCAGGGTTTTCATATAGAACTAAATAAATTTGATTCAAATATTTTTTTGATTGTAGTACAATTTCAATTTACCTTTTTATATCATATTAAAAAAATAAGCAATTGAATAACGAAATTTTAAAACAATATAATATAACAGCAGTCTTAAGATATAAAACAGTTTTTCATCCAACTGAAATTTTATTTATTTAAATAGAATGCTTTTCTACCGAGAAGTGAAAGTAAATAAAACTTCAGGTAGTAGCTCAAATAAATCGCTTACACCAAACATTTTTTACATAATTTTTCATAATAAAGAACAATATGCTTTAAAAAGTGACTAACTGAAATATCTTTATACTAACCATTGTCGTGTTTAATTCTTCCAAGCACAACCTTGCATGCTATAAGAATATAAAATCTTAATAGATTCATGGAAACACAATTTGAAGAATATTTCTTTTACGATATCTACATAATATATACCAACGGCTGTGAAATAAATCGTTTTATTTGATTAAATTATAAAGGTATTAATGACACTTTATTTCTGTCACATCAAATCATTTCTACAACATCATTTATGGTCATTTACTTAATATGGTGTGACATTTTTTTACTAGAGCAAATCTGCAACCATCATTCATATATATATACATATATATGATATACCTCAAAAAATAATGTTCTTATACTTTAAAAAATTATGAGATTAAGTAAATAAAGAGAGAAAGTATTCCAATGCCAACAGTTCGCTTTCGCTTTTAAATGATTGCCCTGGTAGTTGGTCAGACAAAGTCAAGGGTGGAAAGTGGATAGGTGAATATAATAGGGGGTGTCTTTTGAAATATTTCGTGACGGAAAGTCACTTGGAGAAATAGGGTAGGAACGATACACGCGCTCTCAATCTGCTTTCTATCAGTCATTTATTATTATCGAATAAATAACTTAATTTTTTTATAACTGACTAAAACTAAAAAAATGTTGAGAAGCATTCAATAAGGCTGTAAAGTTATATATGTTTATGCTAGGCAATTATTATTTCAAATTTTATTTGTTGAAACATTGTTGCGATTCTAGATGGTTTGCCACTACCGGAACGGATTTCGCCTTTCGGCATCTTCAGGCATTTTATAAAAGTATCGATAATTCAAATTTAATTTTGAAATTACATCAATCACCTTAAGTCGTTATTACAAATACATATTTAAGTTTCCCACACTTTTAAATATATCGATAACATTATTTTGTCTTTGGTGAGTGGTTGGAAAATATGCTTTTATTGTAATCATAATCTTTAACATTATAAAATCTGTAAATAACAATTCAAACATGAAAAAAAAACGTTTTAATAAAAACCCTAGGTTAATACTTGTAATTCACTTAACTGTACGATCACTGTATCAGTTATCCTTCACATAAGTTGTATATTTAATACCAAACGACATTATAAACACATTATTTTAACGGTTTTATAGCAGTCTTGCCAAATTATACATATATATTATTTTTACCCGGGATCTTGATAGCTCTGAAAAAGGCGTAAGCCAAAATAGCTTTCAACTGTATATATTATAAATTTTGTAGAACTGAAATACATTACCATTTTTCACTGTGTTATAATGGATTTTTGCCATGTAAATACCAATTCAAATAATATGTTATTTTTAGGATTAGAAAAAAAACACGATAAAAGTACATCCACATTTGGGGATGCTCTGGAATGTAAAACATGGTTGCATGTTGTTAGTGATGCAATATTCGTGCAGAAGTGCATTTGCGATGATCGTTCCTTGCACCTCAATTTTAACATAATATTGTTACTATATAATTATAGCGAGACGAAGCAACTAACACCATAATTATAATCAATAAATTATAAACATTATTAAGGTAGGGTAACGTTTTGTATTTTAGACCGTTCTGCCCCATCATAGTAGGCAATAATTTTAGATAGTAGTTCTATTGTGCGTCCACCGAAAAAAAATTCAGTGGCTAGCAAAATCTCTACATCAAATATTGAAATTGAAAAATATATATTTACAAATCGATATTAATCGAGTATGTAAGAGGATATATGTAAGAGGAATTACAAAACAAAGAAACTCTAAGGCTACAAACGTAATTTAATAAAATGGAAAAAAATTCACTTTTTTTGTAAACAAACCGAGACAAATTAAGTTAATTGGGTCAGCTTTGTAGCATGCGTTTGAAAGAATGCATGAAGATGCCGAAAGGCGAAACCGGGGGCGTTAGTGATAGAACATGTGGAATCGTACAAAGTTTCAGCAATTAAAATTTGATTGAGTTTTTTTTTATTAAGAGCAATAAAACCATCTTGATTCTCCCATGTTATATATATCCTTGCCAAAAGATGCCGAAAAGCGAAACCCGTGGCGTGAGTGACCTAAGCATATGGAATTATTTACAGCTTTTATGGTGTCAACTGTCAATTCTTGATGGAATAGGATGATATCTTAAATAATAAAAACACATTATTTAATACTTATTTCCACAATATATTTTATGATTAGGACCGGTTTTGTATTTTCAACTGAGTGCTCGCGATGAGCGAAACTGCTCCTGTATTATTTAAAATTATTTATAGTTTGAGCATTTCAAAAAACGACAACTTTTTACAGTAAAAAAATATTTACATAATGAAGAAAATCATCCATTAAAACGGCCAGCTGCTATTATCATATTTCATACGATGTTTATTTGAAAATAAACTTGCTAGTATTTTTCCAAGAAACTTTGCAGTATTTTTTATCATTAAGTGCACATAAAGACTTCGCAGAATTTAATAATCAGATTTTATCACAATGAATTGTAATCTTATAATAATATTCCATTACAAAGCTGCATCATCGTGAAAATTACTTTCAATGTAAATTTGCATTTGTGCTGAATGAAAATATAACACTACTCAATAGAATTTGCCACCCGCAACGCTGTTTTCAGTTCTGCACGATTCATAAAGGGTGACCTATACCCAATTAAAAACATTTTTAAGGCTTTTGAAAAATTCGAATTAACTTCAAAAGTAATTATATTTATTTGTATGTAGCAGAACCATTGTCGCTATAATTAAATAGAATATTAATTTATATGTGTGAAATTGTTTAGTGAATATAAAACACACACGTATTCACAGTCTCTCTCTACGCATATTTACACGTAGCGTATTGTGTGTATAGTAACAAGTGAAACCACTGCTTTATATGTATATAAATTCCACGTGGACGAGAGTAAGTTCAGACGAATAACATTATTTAATGCATAACATTAAAGTTCTACTGAGATTGCTCGGTTGACTTTCGTGTTTTTTTTTTAATTTTCAGGGCTATAAACATATTAAATATTTTTAATAAATGAAATAAATACAAAATATACACCAAATTTAAAAAAATACGGGTTCCTATTGAAATTGTTGAAAGTGGCGTTAAACAAGTTATATACTTATTTCGTTAATCACACAGCTTAGTTTAAAACTCCTAAGAATTTGAAAAAAAAAACATAAAAGAATAATACAATTCACTAAAAAGATAAAGAAATTTTAAAACATGTATGGTGATAATTGTGAAAAAAGTAATTAAAGTCTAGACAATTAAATTATTCTGTATATTTTCAAACTTAATAATTTGACACCAAAAATCCAATTGACATTACACAAATTTCCAATTGACATTACTCAATTATAAAAAAACTTTTTTTTTTTTTGATTAATTAATTAAAAGTTAAAAGAATATATCAACGTTGCTAAGCAAAATCACAACCTTGGTCAAGCAAATTTCCAGACGCATTCAAATAACAAAGCATTTTAAATTTAGCCCGCTTGTGAACGCAGATCCCATACAAAAATAAACTGAGAAATAAGTTCATAAAATTCAATTGACTGACTGTAAATAAATACACCGTCACTTCATCTTTGGCTAACACACTTTGCTGGCTTCCGTCGTACGCCGATGGATGCGTTATTTGTTATCTAAAAAGTGCATACAAATAACGACCTCTTTTATATGAAAACCGTTTAACATATACCTCATATGAAGTAAAAAAACGTAATACACTGGGCCATCGATTGATTACCAATTCGGAATGCGATCAAATCGGACAAGAAACACTGTCACGAAAGTCTTTTCTTTTCGGATAACGAATAAATATTCACTTTTAATGTGTTAACTGTCACTTCTTGGTGGAAAAGCATGATATTTTAAATAATAAAGACACATTTTTAGTACTTATTTTCACAATATATTTTTTAATCAGGACCGGCTTAGCTCATTGTGAGCATTAATACTTACCTAAATTTTGTTTAAAAATTATAAATAAGTGATTGTTAACATTTAAATATAAATTAATATACATTATTTGTAACAATTTTGTTTGATTTCCTGTGAACTGTTTTATGTACCTGCTACCTTTAACTCAAATTTTTTGTGTAAATAGACTTGCTTGTAAATTGTATTCTATCAGTTTATAATGCTCGCGATGAGCGAAACCGGTCGTGACTAAAAAAGATGTGGAAATAGGTATGTAAAAATGTGTTTTTATTATTTCAAATAAATATTCAGATAACGAACTTACATAATCTTTCTAATCCACTTATTCTATCTATAAAATAATAATGATCGGTTGTTGAACAATTCGGATGGTGAAAATAGTCTTGGAACAGATTATGATCATCAACCGATTACCCACTGTATTGCCCACTTGTTTTGAATGTCATCTGAGAAGAAAATGACCAGGATGTATATTAATTATTTCTTAGAAATTTTATCAACATTCAGTGACCTATGTGTAATGAAAGTACGGTGAAAAAGATTATCTCCGCTGTAAACAAAAATATTTAATAATTCTATGCATATAATAATGGAAATGAAAAAGTTTAAGAATATAATCAAAATGGAGACTGAGATTTCGTATTGTATGGCGAGCGATTGTGGGCGAAGCCAAAATTATTTTTTATATTTAATGCAAACGATGACATTGTGCTACAATGTTACCAATTGTTAAACATTATCAAACACTTTCCCTGACAATTTTAGTAGCGTAATAAATAAATTTATTGAATTGGCATCCACCAAAAAGAAATGAAAGAAGTATTTTTTAAAAATGTTTTTGAACAGACTTTATTAGATCACAAAAAAGATCTCGGCAATTGCTTCTTAGACACTTCTGGCCATCACATTAAATCACGTCATACAGTATGTGTCACTCCTCCTTCCTTGTAGGCATTTACGGGGATAAATCCTAGACATATAATATTATGTATCATACACCAAAGACCAGCGGTCAACAAATTATTTCCTGACTAAAGTTTACACATTTTCTCGATTGTAAGGCGTATATTTTTTCCTTATTTGAGAGTCCATGAAATAATCGAAAGACTAGTAATCGATGGCGTTTTACAAGCGCTATTAAACTATGCAGTAGTTATGAATCAATAAAAAGTTGCATAAACAGTGTCGTCAGCTGTTATGTAAAAAATTTCAGAGACTATTGAAATATTCTTTTAAGAAATACTGGCACAGAAATATTCTTTATAATAACATAAAGGATACAATTTTGTATAAAGACTCCGACAGAAAATCATGTTATTTTTTTTTCTAAATATTTTTTATTATGATTATATGACATTTTATGATAAAATAAATCAATTTTTTTTATTTATTTTATAATAATAAATGTTATAATAATAAACAAAAGGTTAAATCTACGAGTAAATGTTAGAAAGACTAAGTATGTGAAAATGACAAGAGGCAACGAACCCTCTGGAGACATTGTAATAAGAAACTCCTCGTTCGAGAGAACCTCTCTTTTCAAGTACTTGGGCTCTAATATTTCCTCTAGGAATGAAATGACTTTGGAGCTTGCTGACCGACTGAGAAGTGGAAATGCAGCGTACTTCGCGCTAAATAGTCTGTTTAGGTCCAAAATGCTGCCCATCAAAACCAAGTGCCGGGTGTACAACGTGATCATTAAACTGATAGTCATGTATGGATGTGAAACCTGGGGTTTAACAGAAAAACAAGAAAAGGCTCTCCAAGTATTTGAAAACAGAATCCTCCGGAGAATACTTGGACCCGTTAATGAGAACCACCGGTGACGCATTCGTACGAACGCTGAGCTCTTCGACCGATACAAACCGAGAATCATTAATGTCTTGAGATCGAGAAGGCTCAGATGGGCGGGTCACGTTGTACGATCTGAGAAGTCTAGAGCTCTCCATAAGACTTATGAAGGAACACCAGCTGGCACCCGACCTCTCGGTCGCCCTCGACGGAGATGGGCGGATAACATTCAAAAGGTATTGAGAGGCTGGGGATAGTCAACTGGAGAGAAAGACCGCTCGACAGAGATGCCTGGAGAGAGGTTGTGCAGTCGGCCATGGACCTGAACGGCCCCTAGCGCCATTTTATAATAATAATAATAAACGAAAGATGTATTATTTGAAAAAAAATGGGTATTCTAATGTGTCGAAACTGCAAGAAAGAAGTGCAAGAAAAACAAGTATTCAAATAACCATATGACAAAAATACAGGTATCCAAAATGTGGGAACATGATTTTAAATATAATGTTTTTCGTCTAATCACCGAGTATTAAAATAAACTATCCAGAATGTTTCATGAAAATAGAAGTGACAACTGCTATACACTACATATAATGCACATTAAATAATTTATTTATTGATTAACAATTGTAATAAGGAAACAAATTTTTGTCAATTTTGCTCAAACTGTTTTTTTTGTCGGCTGCGTGATGTAGTGGTTAACGTCGTCGGCTTTAGTTACGGATCTTATAAGTTTGAGTCCCAGTATGGGCAGTTTCATATATCGATAAATGGGCTACTGTTCGAAGGGATACATGTTTAAATTCACTACAGGGCATCCGTATCTAAAAGTAGATTGTTGCATAAGCGATTAGCTGACCGATATATTTAAAAAATGCTACTGGATGCCAAATATCAAGCAACTTTTGTAGAAAAAACCAATATTGTGATACCTCTGGGGCGTATACTCCTCAGTGAGATCTTACGAGGTAAAAGTATATATAAAGCGGTCGAAATGCAGACAATTATCGATAATATTTAATATATACGATAAATTTACGTATACAGGGTGATCAACGGGAAAGTTTACTACATAAACCATTACAATTTGCATTGACTATAAGTAATGTTGCAATTCTGGTGTTAAAATTGTCTATCATGATACAATTACATTCTACATTCATAGTTTCTGTAACGCTTCGTTCATGTTTAACGATGTAATGGCCAAAGATTTCTCTTGACCACATGGCGCACATAAATGAATGCAAAACTGATTTGTATAATTAAGGATTGTTATAAATCCAATTTTTTGATCACATTGTCTATTTGAGGTTGATGGATTGTTTTGAGCATTTTGTTGGGCATCAGCAATGTTTTTAGATAATCTTCTTGTAGGCCCTAATCACCGCTTGTGTTTATGAGGTTCTTTGTTAAAAATCATTCATTAAATAATAAATAGCATTTTTTAATAGTGCATTATTATTACCCTAATTCTGTTATCGTCGCAATAGTGATTGGTGATTGATAAAATTGTTTTACAATTAAAGCACGATGTTTTATCAAATATTTTATGACTTCCATATATGAATTTTCTAAATTAAAGTTTATATAAACGATATCATTATAATATAGTTAACCATTCCTGAGAGCACCCTGTGCTATTTTTTTAATAATGATTTTTATTTGGTGTATCTTTTAATTTGTCTTGCCATCTGAATAAGTACTTACAATATTTTGTTATTGTGTTTTGTTATACGAAAGCAAGCTATATATGATAATTTAAATGCTCTATTTTAAACTTAAAATGCATAAACAAAATAACTCAGCATCCGAGCACGAAGATGCATTTAAAAATTTATTAGTATTGGTTCAAATGCACTATGCCACATCGGGTACTCCCGTTAAGCCGAGCATTGCCGAAGCGAACTTGTAAAACAACTAGAAGCCAGTCTAATACCGCTTCGCAGCGTGGTCGGTCGTAGTTGCTCGTGTTGTGTTTTACCGCGCACAAAAGATTTCGATCGCAAACTTCGAAAAGATTTAAAAAAAAAACAATTCCGAAAAATATATTAACACAAGTCATCGCACTTTCAAATTTATTTTACTGTCAATTTTTTAAGTCGCGATGTTATGTGCTTGTGAATAAGTTTCTCAGTTTCAGATGTGTTTAAAAAGTGATTTTATCCCTGTGTCTCGACCGATACCTTGATCGAGCTGTGTTGTTTTTTGTACTCTCGACTTTTTATAAGTCGTTTTTTGCTTTGTTTCTTTGCAATTCTTCGTATTTTACCTTGGCCGTAAGCGTGAGGCGAAGATTTCTGCCGCCGTAATCTTGCGTGTTTTTTTTTTGATACTAACTTTAAAGCTAAACACCAGTTTCATTGTCAATGTTTTTAAATTAATCCTAACATTAAGAAAAAAACAATAATTTGACTTGTAAGTAATGTGTTAATAATTTTGTCTGTGATTTGAGATTAATTTACGAAATAGTTACATTTATTTTATAGTTTTTTAGCATTCATTGAAACTTTTATTCTATTTTAAAACGCTTTTAAAGTACCAAAAATAAAATTTACTAATTGAGATAGACTGACTGACACGCTATTCATCCATTTCTCACTGTCAAAACAAAACGAAATTATATTTGTTGGTACTTTTTAGAATAGTAAATAATATCTCGTGTCTGAAATGAAAAGAAATCTTTTTATTGTAACTTGTGAATTAATGATATTAACGGTCTCTGTGTTGGTTTGAATTTAAATACAACTGTAAGTTTTAACTTCGTTAGTTCATGTTGTATTGATTTGTCGTTGCAGTTAACGTAATATTTAATAAATTAATCATAACATTTTAATTATGTTATTCATCAAAAAAAAGCCAATTATTTTCTGAAATATAGGACTCTCTTTATTATCGATTGTATAAAGTTTTATTTAAACAACAATATATAATATATATTTGTATTGATTTTAGATTCAAGTGATATAACAATCGCTGTATACTACAAACTACAAACGGAGCAATTACGATAACTGTGCTAAAATTTGTGCGTCATATTATTAACAAAACAAATATATACGTTCTGTAAATTTGCACAGAGCAAAACCCATTGTTGATCTTCTGGTGTTAATTGATAAATAATTACATTGTAGTCCAACGTTACGTCGATAGATTAAAAAAACAGTGAAAAAGTTTAAACTACCAATTTTACCTTGGTATAAAAGTGCATATTGTTTAAGTGCTGTTATGTGCCAAAGATTCAGAATGCAATACTTTGGTGTAATCTGATTTCTTTGTTGTCAAGTGAAAGTGGCTTTCTACCGCTGAAAGTGGATTTTCCCTAAGTTCGTCTGCGTGTTGCGAACCCGAGGGTGCTCAGTTTGTTACTCACACAAAAAAAGGTACCGAAGAACGCCCTACTGTCTGTCTTTATTTTTGCTTTATTTACGTCTTTATTACCTGCATTCTATGTGTCAAGTCGTCGTCAGTGAAACTGCTATTGGTGTGTAATATAACGCTGTATAAAATAACATCGACGAGAATGATATGTTCTACTATATGGGTCCTTCATTTTCACCCATTACGCTATAAAGATACATAAATAAATGTTTTTTCAAATAGCTGTATGTTATTTCAGTGTTAAAGCCCGAAATTAATTAATGACTAAAAATAAACAGAAAGAAGACAAAATTTTACAAAAATCAGAAATTGTCTTAGCGAAACCACAACGGTATCTCAGGAAAGGTCTTGGAATCACTTAAAGAGGCCGCAATTTTTGGATGACAAAAAATGGTTTTAATGTTACGCATTTAAAATATTGTAGCTATCATATCATTCAATTGCATATCATTATCAAATTTCAGAAGCGTTACAATAAAAATGTATTTGTTCTTAAATTAATCCAAGAAAATTTGCGACGTACAAAAATTGATTAAAAAAAATGTATATTATATCAGGTGGTATATAAGTTAATTTTGAGTCCGTCAGATTCGGAAGCCTTACACGAGCTTCTTTTGGGTTTGGCTCTAATGGGGTAACCCACCATTGGCGCTGAAACTAATTTTATGTGAAAATCCGAATAAAAAAATCAAATATTTTATTTTTAATTTACCTGGAAGACCTCGAATATTTTCGGTAATTAAAGAATATTTAAACATTCGTAAACAAAACCGCATCATATATGCGTATATTGTTTTCTTTTTTAACATTAAAATCAATAACCACTTATAGCTTTGTGAAATAGCTGCATATGAGGGCCGTTTAATTTCTTGTGATATTCTAGTTCAAAATTTTTTTCACGAGGAGTAAAAATGTAATGTATCTTTTATGTGAATTGAATTTCCAAAAAGAACGGAACTGAAAATATTTTATCAGTTATATATGTTATATACTCTACGGAAAATAAAAAATTCTCTTTTTCATTTAATGATTGTCTGTTGATTGGTGACCAGTTTTTTATATTTCTGTATTTTAATTGATAACGTAGACATATCCTGTACATATTTGATTGAAATCTCACTAACAGGTGTTTTATATAATTACTATTAGCTCATCCGGAATCAGTCATTATTTGTATTTACATTCACAGCTTAAAACACCTGACAATACTGTAAATTCTTTTCAATAATAATCTTCTCATTCAACTATAAAAATAGCATAAACATATCAATATAATTTATCTAGCAGTTGGCTTACGACAGCCATAATAAACCTTTTTTACTCAGACCGCACATATGTTAGCCATGTAACGCATAAGTAAACTAAACTTTAACAATTATTAAAATTTAATTCGACACGTAAATGTATAAAATAGTTTATTAGACATTAGTGAGGTTTTTGATGCTGGGACAAACTAGTATTGACAAATCAGGATTTTGATATTTACATATTAACTTCAGAATGTGACTGGTGACTAGATGCGCTTTATATTTCTGTTCGATCTCTTAACACATTCGCGACGGGATGAATTTGCCCAAAGTAAGGATAAACTGTAAATTAATAATATTGCAAGGTCTTACAAAATTCACCATAAGTTTTTCATTATTGGGAAATATTTGAAACCTGGTAAAATGTTTTATCTATTTATTGATTGAATTGGCATTCACTTGGTAGAACTCCATTATAACACGGTGAAAAAATAGCAATGAATTTTAGTTCGACAACATTATTTAAAAAAAATATAGTTGATAGCTATTTCGGCTCACGTCATCGTCAGAACTATTCTATAGTAGTAAATTAATAATATTGCAAGGTCTTACAAAATTCAACATAAGTTTTTCATTATTGGGAAATATTTGAAACTTGGTAAAATGTTTTATCTATTTATTGATTGAATTGGCATTCACTTGGTAGAACTCCATTATAATACGGTGAAAAAAGTAGCAATGTATTTTAGTTCTACAAAACTATTTTTAAAAAATATAGTTGATAGCTATTTCGGCTCACGTCATCGTCAGAACTATTCTATAGTAGTAATAGTTCTGACGATGGCGTGAACCGAAATAGCTATCAACTATATTTTTTAAGAATAGTTTTGTAGAACTAAAATACATTGCTATTTTTTTCATCGTGTTGTTTTATCTATCGTTATAAAAAAAATCAAATCAATCTCAGTCGAATGGTAAATGTTTAAAAACAAACGACTCGACGATATTTTCAAATAACAATAAAAAAAATCTGGATTATTTGGTTGATCTTGAATTTAATGCACATACATAGAAATGATAGGAAAAAAAACTGCCAAATTAAACTTTTTTAGTCGAAATCGTGTTGTTGGTCAACGTCGGTGTCGTAGTCTCAAAAAATGTTAACTTATTTCATTTCTTAGAATCCGATTAATATCATCTCAGGAGTTATGACCAAAACCTTCTATAAGGCTGTAGGTAGCGATAGGTGCAGTCTTGCAAAAAATTTATCTTTCAACGTTGCATTTGTTTATACGATATAGAAAATTGCTTGAAAACGTATTAGGCAATCATAAAATGAAGCGGTTAATAAGTCGCATATTGAAATTAAAACATGATATGTCCACTATTTGTTATTAGTTTATTTCTATTGTCAACAAAGGTGAAGTGACATCGGCATGTCATGCGGTTAGCATACCACAAGAATGCCCATCAATTTAAACCGGTTACGTAGTCCTTTAATGTACAAGTTTTTAAACTGACTCTTAAGATTTAAGATAATGTTCATCAGCCTATTAGTAAATACATTTCTTAATTAAAACTAGAGATCGGAATCAGTTTTGTAAAGCTTACGTTATCGAATATAATTGTATGGCTTATCGTTTAATTTGATGGGAGATAATCAAAGCGCATTGTATATGTATTTTTTAAGTCAAATCAGTTAACGGCTTATAGGGCGCCCATTCGTGGAGGTAGTTTACTTCCGATATTATTTATATACATATTTTATGTGTATAATAAACAAGTAATTTCTGATTTAATGTAGCTTACATTTATGCAATTGTAAAATTGAAATTCAAAAATACTCACAACTTTCGAACAACACTGCACACAATTATATACGCCAATATTTAACATTTTTGACCATTTCTGTCCTGTGATGTTAAAGAAATATGCATACCTTCTAATAATTTGATTAACTCTAATTATATATTAATACTGTATCGTATTAATACTGTATCAAATAAAATAGTTAATAGAATCTTAATAATCAAGGACAGAGAGCAGGAAAGATATTTTGTTGAAAGTACGGTTTTCAGTCAATTAAATTATATTAACACATGTATTGATAGTTCGCTTTTAACCAGTTCAATGCCTCACACGCACTGGTGCATGAATGAAGTGCTCGAAGTGAACAATATTGAAGTAACACGGTGAAAAAATAGCAATGTATTTTAGTTCTACAAAATTATTTTTAACAAATATAGTTGATAGCTATTTCGGCTCACACCATCGTCAGATCTACGGTTATAGTTTATTTCTATACTACTATAGAACTACGGCTAATAGTTCTGACGATGGCGTGAGCCGAAATAGCTATCAACTATATTTGTTAAAAATAATTTTGTAGAACTAAAATACATTGCTATTTTTTCACCGTGTTATAATGGAGTTCTACCAAGTGAATGCCAATTCAATCAATAAATATTGAAGTATTATACGGCGCGACACGTAACATTTTCGTAAATGTTTAGCCCCATCTTGACTCTACCCTAATAAATTGAAATAATCTTTTTTTTTATTACAATATTGATGGAATTTTCAATGTTTTGAAAACACGCAGCTTATTTTTAGTGAAATATTTTTATGACCTAGGCATTGAACGAGTTAAGGTGTTCTTCTTGGAAATGCGTTATATTTTAAGAAATAATAGTTGGTAAATAATGCTCGCGTTGAACGAAATCGGCTTTGACCATAAATTTTATGTTTCATATTGAGGCAATAATACAATTTTTTTTAAATATAGTCATAATATGGGTATATATTTATCCGTCCATTAAATGATTTCTTTATCACTTATGTGCATCGAATGTACAACACAGAGGAGCACGTCTTTTTGCACCGTAAGGGAAGGGTTAAAAGCATTTAGATTAGATGATTATCATACGAAAGCAGTTTTGATAAAAATATGCCTTTGACTACAAATAGTGCTTTTATTTTAATAAAAAATAATTGCAGTTTTTTTTTCAAATAAGGAATGAATAAGATTTTTCTGTCACTCGGACTGCAGTCGCAAAATGATTATCCACAATCTGCATTACGAAAGTGATTGAACTCGAAGATAGACACCTTCTCAATCGTGTGCAGCCAATCAGGTTCGATTGAAGAAAGTTTTTATTACGTACTCTGGTATAAATATATAATTCCACTTCGTACTTACTTCACTGGTTCTTAAATAAGTATAAGTACCCTGGACATGCTTTTAAGCCTATATGGGCATACTGCTTAGTTCGAAACTGGTTTGGGTAAGTATAATATGCTATGTCTGCTCTTGTATACGTATGGAGATACTGCATTCAGTGTTATGAAGTTACGGCAGGCTCGTTCGTGATCGAGAACGAGGGTAAAAGATATATCTGCTCAAATCAATATTTATTCCATTTGTGGATATACCAGATGTCAATGGACCATTAACTATTTAATTAAATTCATTGAATAACTTTGATATTTCGATTAAAATAAAATAAAGGCAAATGTAAATTTATGTGATTTGAAAACCAGGACAAAAAACAATGTTAAACCGACTGGCTTTCGTCGGTAATGCAATATGTAACGATGTAAAGTTAATTAGATAATCACATGTACAAAATGCATTTTAATTGTTAACTGTATAATTTAATTTTTGTATGATTTTCTGAATTTTTTTTGTATACCCATTAATTATTAACGCACAAATCGATGTTATAAAATAACCTTGCTGTTTATTGAATTGGCATTTACTTTGTAAAATTATTGAAAGTTTTTAGTTCTACGACTGGTGGCTATTTCGGCTTTTGTCGTCTACAGAACTGTCGTCAAACAAAATTTTATCATAGTTTTATGTATTGTTTAATAAGAGAAATAAAAATTTGTAAAAATATGTGTAAATACCAATCGTAGTTCTTCGTTCTGTATGCCTTCGAATAATTAACACACAACTTTTGTATCACTTTATAATGCTTGCGATGTGCGAAATCTGTTCTGATCATTTTTATATAAAGTCGTTGTATTAAAATAATGTGTTTTATTGTATTTATTTGAAATATTCCATCATGGTTAACAAAACACTTTTCTCCGTGTAGGAAAACCTGTATAGATGAATACATATTCATTTACGCTTTTATGTACATATCCAATCAAAAAAATTAATAAAAGTAATAACACAATGGTCTGTCTGACTTGATTGCCATCTCAACGGTCTCTAATTCAAGTCCACTTGAATGAATTGTATTTTTTATTGATTTATGTATTTATGATGAAAAACAATAATGTAACTGAAACGCATGCATCTGAAAGAGTGTTGTATGTAAAGCGACAAGTAAAATAACAGTTTTTTTTTTCAAATATTTGGGTCAAAATGAGCAATGTATGATAACACATATAGCAGTGCTGCTCAAACGTTTGTCTTTCACGGTACACCATAATTCAATATTTATAGAATTGCGAATCCAATCGATGAGTTTGTCACTAAAGATTCATTCTTTATGTATTGTTTATTATATCTAAAGATTGTTTTTTTTCTTATAAATTCACATTTTTTATCGTAGATTGTATGTCGTTTTTTTATTATTTTATGTTATTTAGATATTATTCACTTACATATTACTCGAATAATGATTTAATTATTTCTACTTCCCTGTAATTGTGTCTCCACACTTTTTTACATTTTAGACCAATTGTTTTTTTTTCTATTTAAAAAATGTACTAAATACTCCGTTTCAGAAACACTGGCATATGATATACACATGAGTCGTTTGCAAACAAACGAATCTGACCGATCTGATCATTAAGTCAAAGATACTCATTCTTTCTGTCAAAATATCAAGACTATAGCGAACTGTGTTTATATTAGACAGTGGGAAAAAAAATTCACAAGCAATTCGTTAAATTAGCTGAAATTGAGCGATTCATTTTTTGTCTCAATCGACTGCTCTGTCATTTTACGACAAAGCGAGAAAACAAATATTGTTACACAGTGACACGGCTTGAATAAACAAATCGATAACATACACATATGTTTGCGAATGGTACTTTGAGTCACATCTTTGATAAGTTGATTATCTTTGCTCAACGTAAACTTAAAATAATCTTTATCAGTACTTATGTTTCTCTTGCAGTGTGTAATCTACGTAGATGATGTGGGTGGTATGTAAAGTACAGCCGCGTGGTATCAAGGTTTGATACGGCATTTATGGCAGTGTACGGGTTAATTAACCATGTTGCCAGTGATGTGAAGGTTTCCCCCGCCTATCACATAGCGTAGCATAAACACGATTATATTATTATAGCAATGCCGCTCAGACTATAGAACTTAATGCATATAAGCGTATAGTTGTTGCGATGCTAGTTGATCTATGTTTTGGCTGTTATTTTTTTTAATATGTCAATGTATTGTTTTGCACATCACCAAAATGATTGATGGCAAACTTTTAAATCTTTTGAATGATTTATAATTAAGGAATGTGTGACTTAATTATGTTTGAATTAATAAAAAATCATTTTCAGTAATATTTCTACGATATGTTTATGATCAGGACCGGTTCGGTCATAAATCTATATTCTGTGAGAATAGTACTAAAATGTTTTTTATTTTTTTTAATATAACGCATTTCCACCCTCCAAGTGAAAGTTAGCACATTTAGAGTTTTAAACATTTTATCCAACGTAATACGTATCAAATGAAATCTCATTCGTTCCTTAAACCATTCAAACATAGTGTCACCATTTTTCTAGTCAATCGTTACTTACATAATAAATCCTTCACTCTCAATATCTGATGCAAGCATCTTTTCGAAGTTCAGTGTATATTTTTTTTAGCAAGTATTAATCAGGTGCCATGATTTGTTTCCGTAAAGCAGGATTGTTATTAAACAAGCGTTACTCACATTGAATTTGGTTTTAACCACTTAATGTATGATTTCCAGTAGATCAACTTTCGTGCGTTGCAGTTTATTCGGTTTGTCTTTTGTATGCATAATGCACCGGTTTGACCCGACATTAGGGCTACATTATAAAAGTGAATTATAAAATGCAATTTCTATCTAATTAGCCAGCCGGTTCGTGTTTGACTTACGCCCTATCAATGTTTTTATGTGTGTGCATACCACATTACACAAGTGTGATAGGATAAATTATAATTTGCTGTTTTTGTTTTAAGATATTCATTTATGACAGGCGTTAACGTGCAAACATTATGAATCTGAGATATAAAGTGAAGTTATTTAATCTTAGTTTCTACTCTTATTTAAACTACAACAACATAACAGAATTCATTTATTGCTCAGTTACATTTATCAAGGTAATTTTATTGAAAAATTCTACATTTTTGTCGAACTCACATATACTACAATAGTTTTACCTTGTTGTAACGGAGTCATATCAACAAAATACCAATTCGATCTATATTTTGTGATGATACTGTAAACCAAGTTCTCAATTCTTTTATAACGCATTCTCAAGACTTCTTTCAAATTTTATTGAAAGCTTGCGAAAGTTAATTTGGAAATCCTTAATATTCGCAGTTGAAATTGATAATAGAAAAGAATATAGATGGCCGAAGCCATTTGATAAAAAAGCTTTTGTCAAAAATCTACGTAACAGGAGAACTATTATTTTCTTTAAACTTTATAAGTTTCCACGTGTTTTGTCACTAATGACACTGGTTTCGCCTTTAGGCATCTTCATGCATTATATCACACAGATGAAACAGAACTTACGTTACGACAGGCTGATGCATTTTTGTAATGAATCATCTTAGTACAAAAACCTAGATTATCTCTCACTTCGAGAAATGAACAAAATCAATTTCCACATTTGAGAATTTATAACCACGATATGAAACTAGGGTGTTAAAACAGAAAGGAAGATGTATTGTGTACCTTCTATACAGCTATATCATCATCATCATCATCATCATCAGCCGGGGTCGATCCACTGCTGGATGAAGGCCTCCCCCTGCTTTTTTTTTTTCAGGGGGGGTTTGGACATAGCAACACCACGCTGCCCAGGCGGGTTGGTGTTCGGTTTTCTGTCTGGGTTTTCCTTCCCATAGCCAAGAGAACACGGCACTCGGTGTTCCCGAGCGGTCACCCATCCAAGCACTATCCGCGCCCAATGTTGCTTAACTTCGGTGATCGCACGAGAGCCGGTGTTTTACAACGTGGTATGGTCGTTGGCTACAGTTATATATAGATAGGTAAATGTACATTTATACATAGTTCTGATGAAGAAGTAAACCGGAAAAGCTATCAACTATACATCTTATAAATTTTGTAGAACTAAAATATATTGCTATGTTTTCACCTTGTGATAACGTAAAATATATTATTTTCTTAATTTAAGAATATCCTTTTAAAGTTTAGCATATCATATTCAAGTATTCTTGTGAGGGACTAAGTAAATAAAACGTTCTCAAAAAAAGATTGCATACAAATCTACCCTCCACATTGGTTATATCGCTTTTTTAATTGGAGTTTCGAAAAGAGCGCTGGTCACAAGACAGTGGTCTTATTTACCACGGCAAAAATACACGAGGAATTTACACGCCACTGATAATAAAAATGGTTTTATAATCCATTTAAGACGTTACAGTATATTAGTAGATTCTCCTACGTTTTATCAATTACATTGGTGTGCATTTTATTGTCGTCAATAGCGTGATTGCATAGTGCAAAAATAACCTCTGCTGAGGTCGTAATGTATGAACTTTATTGATAATAATAACACACTGCGAGTGTGTTATTGGAAAATAATTTCAATAAACAGCTGTCCAACTGCTAGACAAAGATTATCAGTACAACTTCGCCAAGTGCTATAATAAACAATACTTAATGAGTTTAAAAAAAAAACACTGTAATATTATATAAACACAATGACTGATAGCAAAGGTTAACATTATTCAATCATTTATTATATACAAATCAACTTTGCTCTTTGATGTTTTAAACGTTTAAATAGGTTTTATCTACAGTTTTCAATACTAAATAGACGGCTAGTAGAAGATACTGATATAATCATATAGAATTAGAATGCACTGAGATTGAAACGTCAATAAAATTGATGATATCGACTGAAGGTGCTTGATGAAATTTCAATATCAAATTTGAATCGTTGAAACTTTCTACATTATCACTAGCGACCAGATCCACACGGACGCAACAGAACTGACTGAACGGGTCGTCAGTGACAAAACATGTGGAAATTTACGAAGTTTGAACAATCCGAATTGTATATTAAGTTTTTCAAGAATTACTTCGGTCAGCTCCGTTGCATCAGGTTGGTCGTTAGTGACAAAACATGCCAAGTCGTACATAGTTTTAACGCTTCAAATTTAAAAAATCAACGTGTTAATAAAATATAACACAATTTTGAATATTGTTTTCACAATATTATACTTTTATTATCTGGACCGGTTTCGCTCATCGCATGCATTATCAACTGAATCAAATAATGCTAACGATGAATGAATATTGTATGTGTGTGTGTGTGTGAATTAAAGAGAGAGACGAAGAAAACGTGAGTTAGATGCGGTAGAATTGAGGAGAGGTGAGATTTGAGGTGCGATTTTGGTAAGGTGTTTTTGAAGCTACGTACGAATGAGCGGAGGCAACAGGGCGAAGATCAACCGAAAGGCTTGGCAGTGTTTTTGATTTGTGATATGATTAAGAAATAAATTGAGACTATTTAGATTGGTGCTCCATATTGTATGTCTTTAAAACTGGAGTAAATTGATTAATTCAATTGTTTAAGGGCTGTGGAAAGAACACAACTCTGACATTAACCAACAACACTACCCGAAATTGAATTCAAGATTCCGACAAAAAAGCGTGTTTTTTGTCAGGTTTTTCCTACATTTACTTTTTATGTGCATTAATTTATGATGTCGACTGAGGGTGCTTGATGGAATTTCAATATCAAATTTTAATTGTCAAAACTTTTTACGATTCCACATGTTTTGTCACTAAGGACCCGAGTTTCACATTTCGGCATCTTCAGGCATTCTTTCAAATAGATCTGATCTTAGCAAACATGTGGAATCGTACAAATTTTTCACAATTCAAATATGTGCATTAAATTTAAAAAAAACCCAACCAATTCGCCATATTCTTTATTGAGATATGCTTCAAAATCGTCTAATCGAAAAAGCAGTTAGAGTCCTCGTTTTTCACGACTCCGGCCGAAACACCAAGAAACCGACTACACAGCCCTGGTTTAATTAAGTTATTCATTTTCTTTTCATAAGCAAAGCAAACCTTTTCATAAGCAAATTCAGCCTATTCAAAAATAAAAATGATGCATGGCAAAAAAAAGTTTCGTGACCACTGCTGTAGCTATATCTCATGAAATTACACTTCCACGTAT